>NW_019281408.1:5042-25067 GCF_000648695.1 Onthophagus taurus | reverse complement strand
TTTGAAAAATATTTTGATGCAAGCAACATTTAGGAAGATATTTTGAATTCAGTTTCTATACTGTTCAGAGGGAAATTAAAAAAAATTGATAATTTTAAAAAATGGTGCGAACAAAAGTTATTCCTTTTTTAATTCTGAACAAGTTTTATTTGAAAAATATTTTGATACAAGCAACATTTAGGAAGATATTTTGAATTCAATTTCTATACTGTTCAGAGGGAAATTAAAAAAAATTGATAATTTTAAAAAATGGTGCCAACAAAAGTTGTTCCTTTTTTAATTCTGAACAACATTTATTTGAAAAATATTTTGATGCAAGCAACATTTAGGAAGATATTTTGAATTCAGTTTCTATACTGTTCAGAGGGAAATTAAAAAAAATTGATAATTTTAAAAAATGGTGCCAACAAAAGTTGTTCCTTTTTTAATTCTGAACAACATTTATTTGAAAAATATTTTGATGCAAGCAACATTTAGGAAGATATTTTGAATTCAGTTTCTATACTGTTCAGAGGGAAATTAAAAAAAATTGATAATTTAAAAAAATGGTGCCAACAAAAGTTATTCCTTTTTTAATTCTGAACAAGTTTTATTTGAAAAATATTTTGATACAAACCATAATTAGGGAGATAATCTTGAATTCCATTTTTATACTATTCACAGGGAAATTAAAAAATTGATAATTCTAAAAAATGGCGCTAACAAAAGTTGTTCCTTTTTTAATTCTTAACAAGTTTTATGTGAAAAATATTTTGATACAAATAATATTTAGAAAGATATCTTGAATTCCACTTCCATACTATTCAGAGGGAAATTAAAAAATTGATAATTTTAAAAAATGGTGCCAACAAAAGTTGTTCCTTTTTTAATTCTTAACAAGTTTTATTTGAAAAATATTTTGATACAAACAATAATTGGGAAGATAATCTTGAATACGATTTCTATACTATTCAGAGGGAAATTAAAAAATTGATAATTTTAAAAAATTATGCCAACAAAAGTTGTTCCTTTTTTAATTCTGAACAAGTTTTATTTAAAAAATATTTTGATACAAATAATATTTAGGAAAATATCTTGAATTCTACTTCTATAAGTACTATTCAGAGGGAAATTAAAAAATTGATAATTTTAAAAAATGGTGCTTACAAAAGTTGTTCCTTTTTTAATTCTTAACAAGTTTTATTTGAAAAATATTTTGATACAAACAATATTTAGGAAAATATCGTGAATTCTACTTCTATACTATTCAGAGGGAAATTAAAAATTTAATCATTTTCAAAAATTGTGACAACAAAAGTTGTTTCTTTTTTAATTTTTAACAAGTTTTATTTGAAAACATGCTTCAAACCAGAGAAGCAGCAACTTGCTATGTCTATCCTATGAATATTAGTACAAAAAGAAATAATTTTTGCTAATATTCAAAGATAAATGAATCCTCTGGTGACGATAAAATATAATTAGAATTATTAACCACCCTTTTCCTTCGTCCGAACCAGGTTTCTTACCCCCCATTTAATTCCCGAGTGCCGCAAAAAATTATATTTACTAATGAAATTAGGCGAAGTACACGAAAAAGGGGGTAAAAAAGAGGAGGAAAACCTGACGATTATCTTTCTTAATTTCCCGGGTTTCTTAGTTCGATCACATCGCCTTCCCAAAAGGTCGGCCGGTCCTTGGGGACCGCCGATGACGAACCGTTCGTCCCGCAGGCGATTTTTATCAATTTCCCCGACCGGACATAACTCAACACGCTAAAAGCAGAAATGTAAGAAGGACGTCGAGCGAAGAGAATGACGGATACTCGTCGTCTTCCTGCGGGGCGCGATAAATCCGATTTCGGGTACAATGGGTGTCCGACGCGAAAACTTCGTCAGGACGTATAAATTAGGGCGATAATGGCGCGGATGCGACCACCTCAACTCTCCTCCGTACAGTCTCATCTCTTGGTGGCGGCGGGCGCGATCCACAAAAGTCAGGAAGCGCGAATCCTTCCGCTTGGGACGTCGCCTACGACGACGACGACGACGTTCGCTAGCCGGAACGACCAAACTGCCTCCTGGGCGAAGACCCCTCTTATTATTATTACTATAGGTGAAGGAACAGGGTGAATCATATTAATGACTTTCGTCGTTGGGTTATTATCTCGAAAGGAAATGGTTGTAATTACCCTCCTAAAGTAGCATTCTTGAAATTTGATTTACCAAAAATGAACTTGAATTAATTATTATAAATCAATAAGATGTAAGAAACAAGAATGGCTTCCAAATATAGTGTACCTAACGGAAGTTGAAAATGATAAATCGGTTTTACGATTAATTTCTGAGTCTTGGGCCATCGTACATCAAGCCGGATTAAAGGAAAACGTGAAAAAGCGCAGGACGACGCTTTTATTGGCCTTCGAGACAATTGTTGATGAGGCCCGAGACGGACCGAAATACCGGACACGGAGGATCGCTCAGCTCTCTTCGCCCGTCGCCCGGGCCCTTTATTGCCCAAATAAACCCTCCGGGAAGGACGATATTTATTAGATTACGGATCTCCACGACTTGGACAAATGGCAGATGGGCCGTGGCTATGACTCCTCACTCTATCCGTCCCCAAACTCCACGAAACGTCGACGGTACTACCGCACGAAAATAATCAATCAACTATTTATGTGTGTGTTGTGCTATTCTGTTGGCCGATGCTGTTTTTCCGGAACGAAGTCTGGGTGGACACGCACTAATGAAAATGTAGTGGCGAAACAAAAATTAATGACACATATCAAAACAATTTAATCGGTAGAGTTACAGTTTACAATATGCTATCTTTAGTTGTAATCTCCTAAATGAGAGTGGAAAAATATACACTCAAGCAACAGCCAATAATTTACACAAAAGCTCTTCTTAACTTTATTAAGATATTAGAGTTATTAAGCTGAAAAGAGTAAATTTGGAAGATGACATCACTCAAGAAGTCCCCAGGATAAAGCTCTGCTTACCAAAACTGCCCAATAGATAACCATGAAAATGAGACTCTTAACTTTTATATCTTGTTTTCTAACTCTTCAGTACTGCCTCAAGAGCACAGCTGCCTTGGTTTTTAGATGATATATTGAAATTGAAAATATATAGGTTATATTTATTGTTTTTTAAGTCTTGGGTCACATAATTTGCTAAGAATTAAAAGAACAACTTTCGTTGGCACTTTCGTTTTCCCTGTGAATAGTATAGAAGTTGAACTCAAGATATCTTCCTAAATATTGTTTGTATCAAAATATTTTTTAAATAAAACTTGTTAAGAATTAAAAAAGGAACAACTTTTGTTAATATCATTTTTTTAAATTATCAATTTTTTAATTTCCCACTGAATAGTATAGAAGTAGAATTCAAGATATCTTCTTAAATATTGTTTGTATCAAAATATTTTTCAAATAAAACTTGTTAAGAATTAAAAAAGGAACAACTTTTGTTAGCATCATTTTTTAAAATTATCAATTTTTTAATTTCCCTCTGAATAGTATAGAAATCGTATTCAAGATTATCTTCCCAATTATTGTTTGTATCAAAATATTTTTCAAGTAAAACTTGTTAAGAATTAAAAAAATTACAACTTTTATTAACATCATTTTTTAAAATTATCAATTTTTTTATTTCCCTCTGAATAGTATAGAAATCGTATTCAAGATTATCTTCCCAATTATTGTTTGTATCAAAATATTTTTTAAATAAAACTTTTTCAGAATTAAAAAAGGAACAACCTTTGTTGGCATAATTTTTTAACATTATCAATTTTTTAATTTCCCTCTGAATAGTATAGAAGTAGAATTCAAGATATTTTCCTAAATATTGTTTGTATCAAAATATTTTTTAAATAAGACTTGTTAAGAATTAAAAAAGGAACAACCTTTGTTGGCATCATTTTTTAAAATTTATCAATTTTTTAATTTCCCTGTGAATAGTACCGAAGTAGAATTCAAGATATCTTCCTAAATATTGTTTGTATCAAAATATTTTTCAAATAAAACTTGTTAAGAATTAAAAAAAGAACAACTTTTGTTGGCACCATTTTTTAAAATTATCAATTTTTTAATTTCCCTCTGAATAGTATAGAAGTAGAATTCAAGATATCTTCCTAAATATTGTTTGTATCAAAATATTTTTCAAATAAAACTTGTTAAGAATTAAAAAAGGAACAACCTTTGTTGGCATAATTTTTTAAAATTATCAATTTTTTAATTTCCCTCTGAATAGTATAGAAATAGAATTCAAGATATCTTCCTAAATATTGTTTGTATCAAAATATTTTTCAAATAAAACTTGTTCAAAATTAAAAAAGGAACAACTTTTGTTAGCACCATTTTTTAAAATTATCAATTTTTTAATTTCCCTCTGAATAGTATGGAAGTAGAATTCAAGATATCTTGTTAAATATTGTTTGTATCAAAATATTTTTCAAATAAAACTTGTTAAGAATTAAAAAGGGAACAACTTTTGTTGGCATAATTTTTTAAAATTATCAATTTTTTAATTTCCCTCTGAATAGTATAGAAATAGAATTCAAGATATTTTCCTAAATATTGTTTGTATCAAAATATTTTTTAAATAAAATTTGTTAATAATTAAAAAAGGAACAACCTTTGTTGGCATAATTTTTTAAAATTATCAATTTTTTAATTTCCCTCTGAATAGTATAGAAGTAGAATTCAAGATATCTTCCTAAATATTGTTTGTATCAAAATATTTTTCAAATAAAACTTGTTAAGAATTAAAAAAGGAACAACTTTTGTTAACACCATTTTTTAAAATTATCAATTTTTTAATTTCCCTCTGAATAGTATAGAAGTAGAATTCAAGATATCTTCCTAAATATTGATTGTATCAAAATATTTTTTTAATAAAATTTGTTAAGAATTAAAAAACGAACAACTTTTGTTAGCATTATTTTTTAGAATTATCAATTTTTTAATTTCCCTCTGAATAGTATAAAAATGAAATTCAAGATTATCTTCCTAAACATTGTTTGTATCAAAATATTTTTTGAATAAAATTTGTTAAGAATTAAAAAAGGAACAACTTTGGTTAGCACCATTTTTTTAAATTATCAATTTTTTAATTTCCCTCTGAATAGTATAGAAGTAAAATTCAAGATATCTTCCTAAATATTGTTTGTATCAAAATATTTTTCAAATAAAACTTGTTAAGAATTAAAAAAGGAACAACTTTGGTTAACATCATTTTTTAAAATTATCAATTTTTTAATTTCCCTCTGAATAGTATAGAAGTAAAATTCAAGATATTTTCCTAAATATTGTTTGTATCAAAATATTTTTCAAATAAAACTTGTTAAGAATTAAAAAAGGAACAACTTTTGTTAGCACCATTTTTTAAAATTATCAATTTTTTAATTTCCCTCTGAATAGTATAGAAGTAAAATTCAAGATATTTTCCTAAATATTGTTTGTATCAAAATATTTTTCAAATAAAACTTGTTAAGAATTAAAAAAGGAACAACTTTTGTTAGCACCATTTTTTAAAATTATCAATTTTTTAATTTCCCTCTGAATAGTATAGAACTAGAATTCAAGATATCTTCTTAAATATTGTTTGTATCAAAATATTTTTTAAATAAAATTTGTTAAGAATTGCGAAAGGAACAATTTTTGTTAGCATCATTTTTTAGAATTATCAATTTTTCAATTTCCCTGTGAATAGTACAGAAATAGAATTCAAGATTA
The DNA here is from genome assembly GCF_000648695.1 of Onthophagus taurus. Taxonomy (NCBI): domain Eukaryota; kingdom Metazoa; phylum Arthropoda; class Insecta; order Coleoptera; family Scarabaeidae; genus Onthophagus; species Onthophagus taurus. The sequence goes on along the minus strand of NW_019281408.1, from coordinate 19,351 downwards.
TCTTCCCAATCATTATTTGTATCTGAGGCAGCTCAGCTGCCGAGGAATAGTAGCTTAAGATTTAAATAATAATATATAAAAGTTAATATAATATAAAAAACCAATGCATACAGAAAAATGCACTGTTTGGTGTTAATGTCAATGATTACCACTGTTTTATATGTCATCTAGAAGTCGAGGCAGTGGCTCAAGACATAAAAAATTATAATTTATATGTTATATTTACAGTTTCAATATGTTATCTAGAAACCGAGTCAGCTATGTTGCTAGGGCAGAACGTTAAAACTTAAAAGATATTCTAATATTAATATATCATGTTGAAAATAATATACAGGGTGTTTCACTTAAAACTCCCAGGCCAACTATCTCTGGAATGACTTGAGATATTTTAGTTTTGTAAGAAGGTATTGTTAGAGTACGTAAATGACTTCAGTTTTTCTTCACAAACTTTTTATTAGATGCATATGATCAAAAACTGTCTAATTTTCCTTATTGATTTAAAAACTTAGTAGATTCGAAAATTAATTAAGAAATACATTTTCCACCATAATAACAATTGATATAACAAAAAAAGTGTGATCAACCTAAATCTAGTTACTTTTTTTCCCCCAGATTTAAATTGGTCACTTTCCCTATATTTATAACATTGGAGCGTGACGTCATAGGGGGAAAAAAGGATTAATTATTGATTCAGAACTCTCGTTACTTATTTAGTAAGATGTAGCTGTGCTAAAAAAGTAAATCACGCAGCTCTAACAAACCGGAAACCGAGTCGTGGTGGAGAAAGGCAATTTTTCATCTTCCATAACCCGAATTGATATAAACGCGTATGGGAAACGCGCAATTTTTATTTATTCGCACACGCCGTACGCGGGCACGAGGGAAATATAAAAAAATGTCGATACTCAAGATTTCCTCCTCGGGGCATATTTCTAAATTACCCGGCGAAAATTTTATTAATGTTACCCATTCTTTGTTACGTTAGGGGTAGGAAGAAAACGTTTGATTAAAATTTATTTTTCCCGCCGAATTAGATATTTAATCTGTTATCGATCGTTAAAACTTCTTCTCCATGTTTTTATCAGGCAATTTTCCACGCTACCGGAGCCGACCCTCGCCGCAATACTAAGGGGGTAACAAAAGGTATCGCATATCCGAAATCAAAGTCTGGAAAGTCGTATCGTCCTTATCGGGAAATTATTCAATTATAAAAGTTTTCCCGGTGCGGCTTCCCCAAAAAGAAAATGACGTGGGAGGGGGTTCCGCGTCGAACGCAAAGCGCCCCCTATTAAAATAATGAAAAAAATCCCACTAAATCACTTTAACGGCGTGCATTAAACCGATCGCACAATTTTTCAAATTTTTTCCCCTTTTTGTTATCGCTTTTTATAATTAAACGTGGGTTTTTATTGCTTCCTCAAGAAGCAATCGGAAAACGACTGATGCAACCTGATATACTGCGACTTTATCCCTTGGGATATCTTAGGGATCGGGGATTGGGGGGGTTGGACGTTAAGGAAGGAGAATTTAAACGATATCCTCCATATTAAGCCAGGCAGCATTCAATTAATTTGCGCGACGAGCACTCTTGATCTCCTTTAAGGAACGAATGTCTTACGGAAGCGCGCCATCTCTGAAAGGATATATCCTTTAACCTCTACCTGGTGCGATATCAAACGCCCAGAACTCAACGGGGACTTGATTAAATCAGCTACTATTTCACTTCTTACTTTCTCAGTTTCTCACTTGTACACCTTCTTCTTCTTCCTAATTCCTATCTCTTTCAATGAAATAAATTTGAGAAAGAAAGCCTTGTTTTTGGTCGATTCGAATCTAGGGTGGATTCTAAAACGGGGCCCAACAGGTGGTCACCCAAGCGGGTCGTCCGGCTCAAAGGTCCCTTCGATAATGGAGTGTCGAAAACACTCGACTTTCCGATAAAATAGGTGCTCGGTTAGAATTTAGGGTCAACATTTGAGGTTAAGTTCTCGGACGCTTTACGAATTGCTTCGAAAATTACATTTTACTTTTAATTCCCTACAATTTGTCCGTTTTAATTCGACGCTATTTAGTCTTTTCCGCCAACCCCCCGCGCTATAACATCAACATATTATCACCGAGGAGAGTTATGTCCCACCCCATTTGTAGATTTTAAGGGCCTCTGTAGAAGCTGTAATTTCTCGCTTGACAATATGCTGCGTCGCGTGGTGGCAGTCCGAGCTGAAGCCGTCCTTTTGGACCCTACGCCTCGCGTACAATACCTTCACATACATAACGTCTCCAATACCTCTCTCTACCCCGCCACATTGTTACAAAAGATGACAAATTTCGTCATTAACCACGTCACGCGCCTCTCTTTACACACGACAAACCTCAAGTGAAATATAGGGACGATGGGTGAGATGAGAATGGAGCAGGAATTATTTGTGGTGATGAGTTATAATTTTTTAGAAAATTTTAATCAAAAAACAAATTTTATATCACTTCATAATATAATATACAGTGTGTCCCCGGATAGGTGAAACGACTCTTATAAAATGTATATTTTTTTCGATATTAATTGTAATCTTTTGGGGTTCAGCCCTGCTTGGTTAAAGACTAATTTTGAACATATTTGCAAATTTTAAAAGACGGTAAAGTGCCTTTTCTCTTTACAGTATGGTAAAATATTACTAAGAAATTTTATTCAGAATGAAAATCGGCTTACTTTGATAAAACTAATTTTTGGTTATTTTCGTCAATAGTAAAACAAAAAAATAGTAAACTTTTGGTTAAACGCCAACAAGTTTTTAATTTCAATATTTGGAAATTTTTCACTAAATAACGCAATAGCCACATTTATCGATTTTTCCCCGATTCCATAACACTGAATCACGTAAACTTTTTCCTCTAATGTTAACATTCTATTAAAAAAACACTTTAAATTTACTAAATTACAGTTTGACAGATTACTAGTGACAGGAAAGCAATTTTGTTTTATCCATGGCAGTCTTTGTTAGAAATAAAATTATTTGATATGGATATTTTCAAAGTAGGCCGANCCATTTAAAAAAAAAAAGTTGACAGTCGCCATTTTGAAATAATTCTTCCAATTGAAAATGTGGCATCACCATCGTGTAGAGAATGACCCAAAACATATTACTGCCAAATATTTTGAAAGTAGTACCCATAGTGTGGCTAAAAAAAATAAAGCGCTTACTCTGAATCAGGCTGTATATTATTATTTAAATCTTGAACTACTACCTCGGCAGCTAAGCTGCCTCGGTTTCTAGATCACATATTGATACTCAGTTTAATATTTATTCATTGTTTTTATGTCTTAAGCCACTGCCTCAGCAGCATAGCTGCTTCGGCCTCTAGATGATGTATTATCAGTAGAAATACAACTTTTATATATTATTGGTTAAATCTAGAGCTACTACCTCGGCAGCTGAGCTGCCTCGGCTTCTTATGACACATTTAATAAATAACAACCTTTATTCATTATTTTTTATGTCTTAAGCCACTGCCTCAGCAGCACAGCTGCTGAGGCTTTTAGACGACATATTATTAGTAGAAATAAAACTTTCATTTATTATTATTTAAGTCTTGAGCTATTACCTCGGCAGCTGACCTGCCTCGGCTTTTAGATGACATATCGATACTGGATTAAACCTTTATTGATTTTTATATCTTGAGCCACTGCCTCAGCAGCACAGCTGCTTCGGCCTCTAGATGATGTATAATCAGTAGAAATACAACTTTTATATATTATTGGTTAAATCTAGAGCTACTACCTCGGCAGCTGAGCTGCCTCGGCTNACTCGCTCGCTTCGCTCGCTCGTGTTGCAACTTCTTCTTCGTGGGTAACAGCCGCCATTATACGCTTGTTGAATAATATACTATTTCTTTCACTGTCAAGGCTCACTTGTTTTTTAAAAATTAAAAATATGTTCAAAATTAGTCGTTAATCAAGCAGGGCTAAACCTCAAAACATAAGAGTTAATATCGAAAAAAATTTACCTTTTATAAGAGTCGTTTCACCTATCCGGGAACACACTGTATACAGCCTGATTCAGAGTAAGCGCCTTATTTTTTTTTAGCCACACTATGGATACTACTTTTAAAATATTTGGCAGTAATATGATTTAGGACACTCTCTACACGATGGTGATATCATATTTTCAATTGGACGAATTATTTCAAAATGGCGACTGCCAACTTTTTTTTTTTTAAATGGAATGCCAAAATTTTTTTTTTATTATTGAGATCTTAAAAGCATTCTTTTTACGACAGTATTTTGTTTTTCTTAAAAATTCATTTCTTTCCCCATCCAAAAGGAACCTAATATTTTAATCTATACTCTGTTTTTAAACCAGGAGGAGTATTTTAAATTTGTCACCAGATTGACCTTGCACGTGATTGGTTGAATGCGAGGAAGGTTCACACACAGGCAATTTTGAATTTGAAGGTTAGGTTATTGACAATTCGACAGTTTCGTGTCATTATTGTAAATTTTGTGTTCTTAAACCCTTCTTTATTATATTTTGAAATAAATACACTCATAACTTCAATGTTAATTTGTATGTTTAGTGTTGACGATAACAAACGAAAATAAATACAATAATAAGTAAATAAATAAATAATAACAATTATTAATTTAAATTTACCGCCAAAATATCTAGTGATATTTTCTGGTGATTTTTCCTAGTGTAAATCTGACTTTCGCGTTTACTCCTCCTGGTTTAAAAACAGAGTATAGTAGCGCATGAATGTTTTACACTCGATGTTATTTTTGTCAAAATAAATAAATAAGTAGATGTTTATTACAAAATAAAGTTTAATTGTTTCTTTTGTGTCTAGCGCTACTTGATATTTGGACAAAAATAACATCGAGTGTAAAACATTCATGCGCTACTAGATTAAAATGTGTGCTTTTTGATGGGGAAAGAAATGAATTTTTAAGAAAAACAAAATACTATCGTATAAAGAATGTTTTTAGGACCTCAATAATAAAAAAAAAATTTTGGCATTCCATTTAAAAAAAAAAAGTTGACAGTCGCCATTTTGAAATAATTCTTCCAATTGAAAATGTGGCATCACCATCGTGTAGAGAATGACCCAAAACATATTACTGCCAAATATTTTGAAAGTAGTACCCATAGTGTGGCTAAAAAAAAATAAGGCGCTTACTCTGAATCAGGCTGTATATTATTATTTAAATCTTGAACTACTACCTTGGCAGCTAAGCTGCCTCGGTTTCTAGATCACATATCGATACTCATTTTAATATTTATTCATTGTTTTTATGTCTTAAGCCACTGCCTCAGCAGCACAGCTGCTTCGGCCTCTAGATGATGTATTATCAGTAGAAATACAACTTTTATATATTATTGGTAAAATCTAGAGCTACTACCTCGGCAGCTGAACTGCCTCGGCTTTTAGATGACATATCGATACTGGATTAAACCTTTATTATTTTTTATATTTTGAGCCACTGCCTCAGCAGCACAGCTGCTTCGGCCTCTAGATGATGTATAATCAGTAGAAATACAACTTTTATATATTATTGGTTAAATTTAGAGCTACTACCTCGGCAGCTGAGCTGCCCCGGCTTCTTATGACACATTTAATAAATAACAACCTTTATTCATTATTTTTTATGTCTCAAGCCACTGCCTCAGCAGCACAGCTGCTGAGGCTTTTAGACGACATATTATTAGTAGAAATAAAACTTTCATATATTATTATTTAAGTCTTGAGCTATTACCTCGGCAGCTGAGCTGCCTCGGCTTCTAGATGACATATTATCAGTAGAAATACAACTTTTATATATTATTGTTTAAATCTTGAGCTGCCTCGGTTTGTTATCTACAAGCCACATAGCCACTACATATCGATTTTTCGAATTTAACCTTTATGCAACTGCCTCGGCAGCATAGCTGCCTCGGTTTCAAAATGACATAAACAGTGATAATATAACCTATATATAATTTTTTAGTTTTGAATTACTGCCTCAGTAACGCAGTATTAAAGTGTGTATGACTGTAGAAAGAGATATCGGCTGTAGATTCGACGAAATTAATTCAAAACGGCGTACGTAAATTCGATTAAACCCTTGTTTTTGCGATTTTTAATTTTTTTCTCTCGCCCGTTTAAACAGAGGGGCGTCGATTGTCGGGGGTGCAATTTTTAAAGGGTTGACTGGACCGATCCGGTCGACGGGCCGGCTGACGTTTAAAAACCGCCTGTTTGCACCCATCAATTGCAGATGGCACGATCAGCGACAAATAAATGTCACGCATTCGATTTTTACACCGGCCCGGCACGGCACGGCACGGCGACGAAATGTCATCCAAAATGTCACACATTCAATATGGATAATGGAGCCGAACGCAAAAAAAAAATTCTAAAATAATAATTTTTCTTTTTCGGGTTCTTAAAACACAACAATTCCTGTCGCTTATTAATCTCGAGCGCTTTTCGTCATAAAAAATTAAAAACCTCCCCCTCCCCCCATCGCCTCGCAATTCCGTGGGGAAAAAAGGAAAACTGGACGGCGCGGCGTAGCGGTGGAGGTGAGTTTTTAAAAGAGGGGTGGCGTTTCTGAATATATTAATTGAACAAGTTCACCTTTTCTCCTTCCTTTGGACCGGTGAGCGAGGAGACAGAAAAGGTTTTTATTGTTAATCTTGGAAATTATTAACCCCGGCCCTCTTTTTCCACCACCCCCCGTGGGAGGACTTTACCGCCCCCCGACTCTGGGGAGGCTTAAAGCGACGGCGAAAATAAGTCCCAATGAATTAGTCAACAACTTTTGTGAAGTCGGCAGGTTCGGAACGTTTTGTTTTCCTCTTTATTTTTTAGTCGGAAACATAACGGGGGTGGGTGTGAGAGAAAGAAAGGGGCTGCTTTTAATGAAAATATTTTTTAGTTTTAATTCGTCGATGTTTTACGTAAGGAAGTAAATCACGCAGCTCTAACAAAACGGAAACCGAGTCGCAGGGGTGGAAAGGAAATTTTTCATCCCCGTAACCGGAATTGATATAAACGCGTATGGGAAACGCGCAATTTTTATTTATTCGCACACCCCGTACGCGGCAACCAGGGAAATATAAAAAAATGTCGATACTCAAGATTTCTTCCTCGGGTCGAGCATATTTCTAAATTACCCGACAAAAATTTTATTAATGTTACCCATTTTTTGTTATGTTTGCTTAAAAAAATATTTTATTAAAATTTAAAGGTTGAGGCAATGGCTCAAGACTTAAAAATAATATATATAGGTATATATATATCATCTAGACACCGAGGACAACCCCGAGGTAGTAGCACAAGATTTAAACAATAATATATAAAAGTTCTATTTTTACTGATAATATGTTACCAAGAAGCCGAAGCAGCTGTGCTGCTGAGGCAGTTGCTCAAGATATAAAAAACAATGAATGTAGGTTAAATTCTGTATCTATATGTCATCTAAAAGCCGAGGCAGCTTTGCTGCCGAGGTAGTAGCTCAAGATTTAAATACATAATAATATATAAAAGTTGTATTTCTACGAATGATATGTCATCTAAAAGCCGAAGCAGCTGTGCTGCTGAGGTAGTGGCTCAAGATATAATCTTTATTATTTTATAAAAATTCGAGCTATTGCCTCAGCAGCACAGCTGCCTCGGTTTTTAATATAACGGTTATTTGTTATTTTTTATGTTTGGAGCAACTACCTCGGCAGCATAGTTGCCTCTGTTTTTGGATGAACTATTAATACTAAAAATGTACCGGCAGCTGAGCTGCCTCGGCTTTTAAATGAACTATTAATACTAAAAATGTACCCTTTATTTGTTGATTTTTGTGTCTTAAGACACTACTTCGGCAGTTGAGCTGCCTCGGCTTCTAGATAAGCTATTGATATTAAAAATGTCACTTTTATTTGTTGATTTTTATGTCTTAAGCCACTGCCTCGGCTTGTAGATGATATATTATTACTGAAAAAATAACGGTTATTTGTTGTTTTTTATGTTTAAAGCCACTACCTCGGCAGCTGTGCTGCCTCAGCTTCTAGATAATACATTATCATTGAAAATATAACCATTATTTGTTGTTTTTTATGTTTGGAGCCACTGCCTCGCCAGCACAGCTGCCTCGGTTTTTATATAACATAATGATATTGAGAATATAATCTTTATTATTTTATAAAAATTCCAGCTATTGCCTCGGCAGCATAACTGCCTCGGTTTTAAATATAACGGTTATTTGTTATTTTTTATGTTTTGAGCCACTACCTCGGCAGCTAAGCTGCCTCGGCTTTTGGATGAACTATTAATACTAAAAATATACCCTTTATTTGTTGATTTTTGTGTCTTAAGACACTACTTCGGCAGATAAGTTGCCTCGGCTTCTAGATGAGCTATTGATACTAAAAATGTCTCCTTTATTTGTTAATTTTTATGTCTTAAGCCACTGCCTCGGCAGCTGTGCTGCCTCGGCTTGTAGATGATATATTATTACTGAAAAAATAACGGTTATTTGTTGTTTTTTATGTTTGGAGCCACTACCTTAGCAGTTGCGCTGCCTCGGCTTCTAGATAATACATTATTACTGAAAATATAACCATTATTTGTTGTTTTTTATGTTTGGAGCCACTGCCTCGGCAGCACAGCTGCCTCGGTTTTTATATAACATAATGATATTGAGAATATAATCTTTATTATTTTATAAAAATTCGAGCTATTGCCTCGGCAGCATAGTTGCCTCGGTTTTTAATATAACGGTTATTTGTTGTTTTTTTGTGTTTGGAGCCACTACCTCGGCAGCTAAGCTGCCTCGACTTTTGGATGAACACAATTAATACTAAAAATGTACCCTTTATTTGTTGATTTTTATGCTTTAAGCCACTGCCTCGGCAGCTGTGCTGCCTCGGCTTCTAGATAATATATTATTACTGAAAATATAACGGTTATTTGTTGTTTTTTATGTTTGGAGCCACTACCTCGGCAGCTGAGCTGCCTCGGCTTCTAGATGATATATTATTACTGAAAATATAACCATTATTTGTTGATTTTTGTGTTTGGAGCCACTGCCTCGGCAGCACAGCTACCTCGGCTTCTATATAACACAATGATATTGAGAATAAAATCGTTATTATTTTATAAAAATTTGAGCCACTGCCTCGGCAGCATAGCTGCCTCGGCTTCTAAATGACATATTGATACTAGAAATATATCTATATACGTCATTTTTAAGTCTTGAGCTGCTTCGGTTTCTAGATAACACATCAACTGTGAAAATACAGTTGTTTATTGACGCCCCTCCGTTTAAAGGGACGATAGAAAAAAAAATAAAATCGCAAAAACAAGGGTTTAATCGAATTTACAAGCGCCGTAACGTTTTGAACGAATTTCCCCGAACACGAAATTTATCGCAAATATCAAATTTTTAATACCACTCCGTGAATGTAACGTTTACGTTCTTTCCGAGGTTAAAAGAGGAAAGGAGAAAATACGAATCTGTCCCCCGGTCCATTAATATTAATCCCTGTTTTCCATTAGAGCTTATTAGGCGTTCGTTTGCGTTCTAGTTTTGTTGTTTTTCATAGAAGGGGGGGGATTCGGGGCCGAGGGGGGCGGTGTTATAATCAACTGGGAATGTGGAATATTAATTTCCATAATGTGCCTATCGGTTGACGTGCGGTGTCACCGGCTTTTTCGCCGCCCCCGGTTTAAGGGGCGCGGCTGTCGCGTGCTCGCCGCCCCCATCCCCCCGACCACGTCCGATGAGTCGCGATAGTCGATAATGCCCTAATCAACCCTAACAGGTGGTTGAATTCGCCCCCGAACAACTACTATTATTACCTACACTAATGACCGCGTCACGTATATCAGGTCTTATAAAGTAAATTACTCTATCGTTACAACTACAAATGTGAAAGTAATTTTGTTGATTAAAAATCAACTTTATTGTTTTAATAAAAAATTAAATTCATTTCTTTTTAACGATTCCTTTTTGTCTTAGACGTTAAAATAATATCGATAATTTATACGTTGGGGGTTGCGGCGAGCGATTTAAATTAGGCAATAACGCGGATTAAAAAAAAGAACGAGGAAACCGGAAAATGGTTTTGGCCTTCACGTCGCCTCCGCCCCACGGGGGCCGCAGGGCATTAGCCGCGGTTTTTCCGAAGGTTGTAAATCTTAAAAAATTGCTTCTGTGGGATGGGGGTCGAAGCGCGCCTTAAGAACGAACCTCCCTACTTATAACTCACAAATAAAACTTCTTATTTCTTTTTCTACCTATAATAATTCTACGTTATTTGTTACAACCAAAAATAATGATTGATTTTTGCTTTTAGAGTTTGGTTACCACGAGCCCACCTCTTTTCAGTCCAACCTCGTTAGTCGTCAATGAATCCAACACTTTGGTCGTTGCTGTAGCTTCAACTGGGGTATTAATAATTGAGTTACCGTCAAGATCTGCGCCTTATGGACTTTTTGAAAATAATAAAGAATTAATCTACTGCAGGTAAATAATGTTTTTTTTTGTTATTATTGATTAAGGCATTTAACTTTTGACTCTTAAGAAATTGTTTAAAATAATTGGTTTCCATAGTTACTCATGGTTACCGCTTTTTTTTATCATTTCAAGCAACGTAATGGAAAATAACGTTTTGTAATGATATAATTTATATCATTATTTATATCATCTACTCTCAAAAAGAGACAGTTCCCTACTGTATCGATTTGCCAAGTATCAAATCTTTAATAGTTATAATTTAAAGAAAAAAACGTAGAATCCCAAAATATGTGACCACCTGTATCTTGTAAGCGATACAATCTCTATAAATATTTAAACGTTGTTTTAAAACACCCTGTATAACCTTTTTTGCTGTTTTCTATGTTGTGAGCCACTGCCTCAGCAGCGCAGCTGTCTCGGCTTCTAGATAATCAACAGTAGTTATACAGGCTGTTTCTGTAAGTCGTGGCATAATTTTAATTACAAATGCTATAGGTAAAATGATGACGAGTCGTGCTTTTTTATTTACGATTTATTTTCATGGACACCTACGATTAATGAAAACATTTCATAATCGATCTTTTTGCGAATAACTCGAAAACGATGCGTCTAAACAAAAATTTCTAAGAGTGAAAATAATTTTAAAATGAAATAGGCTTTTAGAATCATGTTGTAAGATTGAAGGATTTATGACATAATAAAAAATTTTTAAGTATTTAACCTTTATGAACACCCTGTATAGCATTAATCCCGTAATTGCGTATTTAACGATTTTTCATGATAAAATTGCACTATTTACCAAATTTTATCTTTCTGAGACAAATCATATTGAAAATATTTAAAAAAATGTTAAAAAATTTCTGAACTTTGAAAGCCCATATCTTAGCCATTAATCGTTTAAAATTATACCACGACCTACGAGAACACTCTGTATATTATTGTTTAAGTCTTGAGCCAAAAATTGCCTCGGCTTCTAAATAACCAACAATAAAATTATAACCTTTATATACAGGGTGAGTTATTAGTATCCTGGCGGACAATAGCTGCTGAACCGTTTGAGAAAGAAAAAAAATTTTTATACAAAAGTTGGTTGTCACATCACTTTTTATTACGCAAAATTATTTTCACTTATACAGGTGTTCCATTTAAGCGTAACGGAAGGTATGTCAATTTATTTAAATGGAACCCCCTGTATATTTTATCATATTATGAATACAACTAAATTTGTTTATACAACCGTATATGTTACTATTTCACAGCGTTCATACTTCCTGAGATATTCAATTGTTCTTCCAAAATGTGCCCATTACAAGATCTTTTTAAAAACGATGTAAAAACGACATATTTGCTTTGAAATTACGTCAGATAATAGTCAAAGCCAGTAGATAAATGATAATATTCAAAGATATTAGATAAAACTGTACAGGGTGTTTATAAGGTTCAGTTACTTTTGATATTTTTCAAATAGCTTTTTCAGCTCAGCTGCCGAGGCAGTGGCTCAAGATTTAATAAACAATAAGTAAAGATTATATTACTACAGTTGATATGTCATCTAGAAGCCGTGGCAGTGGCTTAAAATTGAACAAACATTAAATGAAGGTAATATTATCACCGTTGTTATATTATTTAGAAGCCGAGGCAGTGGCTCGAGATTGAATAAACGTTATTTACTGTTGATATGTCATCAACATGATACGATAGTTACTAAACCGTTTGAGGAAGAAAAAGTGTTTTATACAAAAGTTGTTTGACTCATCACATTTTGTTACGTAAAATTATTTTCACTTATACAGGTGGTGCCATTTAGGCATAACGGAGAATATATAGATTTTCTTAAATGGAACACCCTGTATATTTTATCATATTATAAATAGAATTATATTTGTTTATACAACCGTATATGTTACTAACTCATAGCCCTCATAGTTCCTGAGATATTCAATTGTTTTTTCAAAATGTGTCAATTGCAGGATCTTTTTAAAAACGATGTAAAAACGACATTTTTTCCTTGCAACTATGTCAGATCATAGTTAAAGGCAGTATCAAAGATATTAGATACGCTATACAGTCTGTTCATAAAGTTTAGTTACTTTTGATGTTTTTCAAATAGCTTTTTTATAAGTTTTTTAAATGGAACACCCTGTATATTGTGTGCTAGTTGAATTGCTCATCAAGTGCCCTTTAATTAATGATAAGTATGCCATATGTCGAACTTTAATAGTTTTCCTGATATTTAGAATTTAAAGAAAAATGTGTAATAAAAAGTCATTATTGTACTTAAAAAAGTGACAGAATTTCTTGAAAAAAAGACCCTTTCTTTGTTTTTTCTTTTTTGTTTGTCTGACATTTGTAAATCAGTAATATTGTATTAAAATACAATTTAAAAAAAAAAACTTTAGTAAATGAATAATCTCTTAACATGTACAGGGTGGGCAAATTTGGGTGTTATTATAGGCTATCTCAGCAACTATAAGAGATACAAAAAAAGTAGGTGCCATGTCCCGGTCTCTTTTTCCGAGGCTAATCCAATCCCGTAAAGACCAAATCTCTATCTTCTTTTGTTTTTAAGTTATAGCCAAAAAGTCAAATTTTAGTGATTTCAAAAAATGCTCATATTTCGTTTATTTTTGAAATTAGAGAAATGGGGTTAATACATTCTTAAGACACTTTTTTAAGTAGAATATACTGACGTTGAAAAATTTTTAACATAGCTGATAATTTTTGAGATATAACATAAAGTTGTATTTTTTTAAATACAAACTATACTTTATTATGATGTTACTGAAAAGAGCATATTTTCAGCTTTCCAATGATGTATCGCACGCATGATGTTTCTGCGGAAAATAAGCGTTATTTTTCAATTTTTAAAATATTAAAGATTAAAATTCAAATTTTTAATTATAGTAGGCGAGGAAAACGCTAAATACTACTTAGTTACTATGGCAACGTGAGTTTACTTGTCATTTCATTCATGAATTTTGCGAAACGAGTTTCCCGTTTAAGAAGTTCCGCATTATTTTTAAATAAAACGATAAAATTAAATATAGAATATATTTGAGTCCGCTTTGAAGATGATACATAAGTCTTCATATCCCCATTCAAACGGTGGTTCAATGGAAAGTCCGCTAACAGTTTATGATTCCTAATTTTCCTCTATCTCACCCAATTTCAAAAGAAAAGATTGCTGATATCAAAAAACTTCTACATGTTATGTTTGGGAAAATACTACTGAAGATTTCATTCATTGATACCGATATGATAACTGTTCTAATCTTGCAACCAATAAGTTGAGTAGAAGAAGATGACAGTTTATGACTCTTTAGTTCCTGAAGTTGTCCATATTTAATTATTCATTAATTAATTCATTTTTTGTATTTTTAATAAACAAACTTTAAATGCTAATCATTTTTTATTAGTGAACAAAGTCAGGGATAAGATGCTGAGAAATTTAAATTAATTATTCAAAGTTTTTATTCGTTGGTACAAAACCAACGTTATTCTGTCATATTCGTACAAAACCATATATTATAGCCACTAGGTAGTATTTACCGTCCGGACCCGCCTACTATAATCAAAATTTTGAACTTTAACGCTTACTATTTTCGAATTGAAAATTAACGCTTATTTTCTGCAAATACACCATACATGCGATACATCATTGGAAAGCTAAAAATATGCTCTTTTCTTTAACATCATAATCAAGTATAGTTTGTATTTAAAAAAACACAACTTTGTGTTATATCTCAAAAATCATCAAGTATATTTAAAACTTTTCAACGGCAGTATATTCCACTTAAAAAAGTGTCTATACTTAAATTGCATT
>NW_019281407.1:23189-46095 GCF_000648695.1 Onthophagus taurus | reverse complement strand
GTGATCTGGCAGCAGAGGCGTAACTAGGGTATGGCAGGCATGGCACGTGCCATGGGCGCCAACTGAAGGAGGGCGCGAAAAAGCGCCTAATGTATAAATACGCAAATGAAAATAAAAAAATATTTTTATAGATATAAATATGTGTATTAAAAAACTGCGTAGGAAAAAGCACGCATTCGTTTTTCGTTTGTTTGTCCATGTTCTCTATGCCACTAGCTCTCTTTCTCTGTACAAATGTGATTTTGTATTTGAAAAAAAGAAATGCAGAATAGTAGCGTGTGTTGTGTTCTGTGCTAAAGCCGTTCGGAATACGGGGAATCCCTGTCGCGTAGCACGTGCATCGGTATTCTATCGTAGGTACGATAAACGAGAATCGGTCTCTTTGCAGTCTGTTGCTCAATTTAAAATTCGTTCGCATTTGATTTTCGTTTATACATAGTTGATAGTTTTTCGATCCTGAATAATATCTAAATGGCCAGTGTTTTTTTATAAATCTAAGAGATATTAAGGTAAATATATATTTTTATATTTTTTTAAGTAGTTAAAATTGGTTTTAAATTCTACTTCTTGAAGAATATCATATATTTATAAAATTATATTTCGTTATTTTTTAGAAATGACTGTTAATCAGTGTTCGTATTTAAAACAATATTATTTTCCGCAAATTGCAAATTATAAATAATTGTTTTCTTTTTTTATACCTTAGAAAATAGTACCTCAGAATTGAGAACTATGAAACGTTCATTTGAGAATAAGAAAGAAAGTGGAGCTGCAGGTCGAAAAAGACGCTAGTTAGAGGCAAAAGAAGTAGAAAAAAGCAGCAACATTTTTAATACGTTTTTTGAAAAATCAAGCACAAACACAATTTCTTCAGAATGTCTTGAAAATTCTGCAAATTTTAAAGAATTGAAAGATGCTGGGCCAAGTTCAACCGAGAAAGAATTTGATACGACATCTAATGATGCAGAAAAGGTAACTGAAAATATTTTGACAAGGCCTTCAGAGAATTCTAATTCTAGAAAGTATGCTACTTCTGAAAAATTAGAAGATTTTGAAGGGTTTGACAAAGAAATAGATATTGATGACGTTGAAGTAAATAAAAACTTGATGTCCAAAGACGCAGAAAATTAAAAAATCCCATACTTAGAGCGATTGAAGAACACAACATCGGTCTTCTTAAGTTTAGTGAAGAATCGGGAAAGGCAATTGTAACTGATGCGTTGAGAATAGAAATGATAAATCTCGGTTCTAAGTATTTTCAAAACAGCGAGGGTCCTTTTTTGCCCACTAACAATCGTTCTATGAACAAAACTTGGTTAAAAAAAAATTAGGAAATGGTCTTGGTGAGCAAATGATGCGTTCATGGTTAGTTTATTCACCTTCCAAAAAGTCTGCCTTTTGAAATTCCAAAAATCATTGACAATCCTTTACTCATTGTCAGTGGAAAGAAATGGAAATAAATTTACTTAACAACAGAGGCATAATTGATGCAGAACTTCAAGAGCAAATTCAAAGAGAAAGTCAGAAGTGGTGTGATATTTTGAAATACTTTTACACTGCATCAAATACCTTGCGATACAAAACCTGGCTTTGCGAGGCCACAGAGAGACACTTCAGTCAGATTTTAATACAGGAAATTTACTTGGTTCGTTGAAACTAATTTCTAATTTTGACCCTGTCGTAAAAGAACACATAAGATTTGCGGAGAACCATCCTGGATCCACTTCATATCTTTCACCGAAAATACAGAACGAGTTTATTCACATCATGGCATCTACTTTTCGTGATAGTTTGCTAGAAAGAATACGTAAAGCAAAGTATTATGGGCTAATGTTTGACTCGACTCCTGATCAAGCTCATCGTGAACAAATGTCTGACGTAGTAAGATATGTTGATATAAATTTTGAGAAAAAAACTGTTCAGATTAAAGAATCATTTCTCGGTTGTATATACCAATAAGCGATAAGGACGCCGCAAGCTTGGTTCAAAAAATATTGAAACAGTTAGAGAAAGACAATATGTATTTACAAGATTGTAGGTCACAGTGCTATGATAATGCTGCTGTTATGGCTGCACACAAGACTGGTGTTAATCAAAGAATCAAGAAAATAACGACATGGCAATATTTGTGAATTGTGATTATCATTCTCTCAATTTGGTAGGCGTCCATGCAGCCAAAGAAGAAGTAATGATGGTAACTTTTTTCGGAACCATCGATGCACTTTATGTTTTCTTCTCTAGTTCAACCCAGCGTTGGGAAAAGCTGTTGTACCTGTGGCTTTAAACTCTGACTCCGATACCAGGTGGAGCGCAAAAACAGAATCAGTAAAACCTGTTAACAAATATCTTGAGCAAATAGTGGAAGTTCTCCAGAACATAATGGACGATGGAAGCGCGACTAGTGAAACTAAAAGCGATGCAAAGGAACTCTATAATCGAATATTAACATATGACTTTCTAACGTTGCTAGGGTTTTGGAACAAGATCTTAATTCGTATTGACCTAGTTCAAAAGAGGTTGCAGGACCCCAAAATGAACTTTCATGAAGCAGCTTTAGATTTAAAAGCTCTCCAAAATTATTTTCATGATGAAAGAGAAGTGTTAGTTAGTGACTCACTGAAAGAAGAAATTCGAATTTGCAATGAATGGGACATTGAATTTGAAAGACGTCAAAGAAGAAAGAAAAGAATGGATGGCGAAACATCGAGAGATGCTGGTTTATCAGCTACCATCTATTCAATGAATTAAAAAGTAGAAGCGTTCGTTTACAAGAAATTGATGAAAAATTTGGATTTCTTCTTGATATGGAAGGGTTGTGTTTTAAAGCCGAAACAAGCTACTTGAAAGAGCGTTGTGAAAAATTTTGAGAAGCCTACCGTTGTGATGTGGATGGGCAAGAATTATATGAAGAAATTTTGGATTTTAGAACGCTGCTAAGAAGCTGTACCAAACAAATATCAAGCCCCGAACAATTACTTAATTTTATAGTTCAGTATGGAGATGAAAACGTTTTTCCCAATATGCGTATAGCGTTGCAAATATTGCTGACAATCGCGGTTTCTATTGCCAGTTGCAAAAGATCATTTAGCAAATTAAAATTGATACTTTCATATTTGAGAGCCTCGATGGGCCAAAGTCGATTATGTGATCTTGCTTTACTTAGCATAGAACAAGAAATGACCGAAGAAATTGACTTTGATAATATAATTAAACAATTTGCGTCAGCTAAAGCAAGAAAGATAAATTTGTAATAAAGTGTTAATAGATTTAACTTGTGTGCTTTTTTTTACCCAATTCTAAAGTAGTTTTTTAGAAAATCAAACGTAAGTAATCTATCGTCGGAGAGGGGCGCAAGATCGGTGTTTGCCATAGGCGCTATTTATGCTAGGTACGCCACTGCAGAGGCTATCTGGAGTCGCGCCGAGAACATTTTGGATGACTATGAGGTCTCTCGGAGCGATTGACTCTCCGTCTATCCAGATGGATCTTGATTGTGAGTCGATGGCAAACTTTTTTACAGAGCCTCCCCTCATCATCGATGACGTAACTACGGCGGCTGCAATTGATGAAATTCTTACCTCTCTTAAATCTTGCTCCTTCTCTCTTACGCTTGTGACCGCGACCGATGTAGGTGATGCTTTGACTTAAGAGCCCACTTTACCAGGTCGGTCAGTTTCTGAGGGGCGCAGACGACGGACGTTCGGAAGCAACGAGGCG
Organism: Onthophagus taurus; assembly: GCF_000648695.1. Classification (NCBI taxonomy): domain Eukaryota; kingdom Metazoa; phylum Arthropoda; class Insecta; order Coleoptera; family Scarabaeidae; genus Onthophagus; species Onthophagus taurus. The sequence continues at coordinate 42,378 of NW_019281407.1, read as the reverse complement.
GAGTTTATTTTCTACTAGGCCCGACCCTTTATAGATAAAAAAAACATCGTGTTTATTTTATTACGATTCTTTTTCTCGTCGATGTTGTTAATGAAGAAATTAAACGACTTCTTCTAAATATTATTGTTTATTAACAATTTTTCTTAATTATGAATTACAATCAATCTTTTTATTGACTTTCCAATTTATTTATTATTTTAGTTATTATTTTGATTTTTTATTAATAATCGTAGTCGTAGCCCACCTTTTTACTACGTTTGTTTTTTTTAAGTATTTTGGTTCACAACAATTTACATTACGCAAATATCAGTTTTTTAATGCTTTTTTTCGATATGAATAGAATATTAATTTTTTAATAGAGAAATTAGAGAAAGAAGTTGAGAACATCTAAGATTATGGGTTTATAATTCAATTGAATGTAAGGCAAAAATCAATTTCAAATGCAATAAATAATTTTGCGAGGCATAAAACATTTATATCATTTTGAAACGAAAATAACATTTATAACTTCATTTTATATTAAAATAGATATATTTGCAATACAGGGAATGTGAAAAGTTCGGTACAACATTTATAAATTATATCTTTGTTGTATTATTATGCGTTCGTTTGATATACAGGTGTCTCAGAGTAACCGTGTAAGTAATTTTATTTGAAAACACAGGTAGTTACAAAAATTNAAAAAAACATCGTGTTTATTTTATTACGATTCTTTTTCTCGTCGATGTTGTTAATGAAGAAATTAAACGACTTCTTCTAAATATTATTGTTTATTAACAATTTTTCTTAATTACGAATTACAATCAATCTTTTTATTGACTTTCCAATTTATTTATTATTTTGATTTTTTATTAATAATCGTAGTCGTAGCCCACCTTTTTACTACGTTTGTTTTTTTAAGTATTTTGGTTCACAACAATTTACATTACGCAAATATCAGTTTTTTAATGCTTTTTTTCGATATGAATAGAATATTAATTTTTTAATAGAGAAATTAGAGAAAGAAGTTGAGAACATCTAAGATTATGGATTTATAATTCAATTGAATGTAAGGCAAAAATCAATTTCAAATACAATACATAATTTTGCGAGGCATAAAACATTTATATCATTTTGAAACGAAAATAACATTTATAACTTCATTTTATATTAAAATAGATATATTTGCAATACAGGGAATGTGAAAAGTTCGGTACAACATTTATAAATTATATCTTTGTTGTATTATTATGCTTTCGTTTGATATACAGGTGTCTCAGAGTAACCGTCTAAGTAATTTTATTTGAAAACACAGGTAGTTACAAAAATTAAAGAAAAAATGTAATAGCTGAATAAATGTGGTTTCTTGGCTGTGCAAAGCATATCCCTTTTATGAATATTATTACTTTTCATTCGAACTTTTTTAATATTTCTGTTTAAAAAATGGACTGCATGGTCTGCATCACCTTGTATAAGTAAATGAAATAATATGTAATACCTAATTAATAATAATATTAAATAATGATTCAAGTATACAAAATATGGCTAATAGTGTAATAAATAAAACAGCCCTGACTAGAAAAATCTTTAGGAAATTTTAATTTGCCATCGTTGAATAGATGTAAGCTCTTGAAATTCGCTGGACACTTCACCTCGACGATGGCATTTTCGTTTTTTATTGTTTCATTTGGACTTGCAACTAAGAATCCATACATCCTACGGATGAATAGAGCTCAAGAGTTTGCTGGCAAGTTATATTTACTTTCAAATTTTTTTAATGCAAGCCATTCATAGTCTTGGCCATGTTTAGTGTTATTATTTCTAGCAAATTTCGAGTTAGCACAAGATTGATTTAACTTTATTTAAGCAAGACGTGTCATTTCTCATCCTACATACATCACCAAATCTCGATGCAGTTAGGCACAGATACCTTTCTTGGATCCATTTCTGATTGGTACTTTAGCTTCTGGTAAGAATTTGTATTTTATTTCTGTTAATGCATCCATCTTGCAAGCTTCCAATAAATTCTTCTTTCTTTTATATTCTTCATGTGAAATGTCGCTCATAAATTATAACCGAATTGCTATCATTAACATAACCCTGATCGGCTTTCGCTACCTACCTGAATTACCCTGTATACACAAGTATTTTATTTTATTGTATACAATTATTTTATAGCAGTACCACTCCGGATGATGAGACGTGACGTTGTTCGAGCGTTTAGCGTTTACAGTCTTTATTCAGTCTTTATTTACTTCTCCTGAAGCTGTAACTAAATTAATTCTTCTTCACCTGCGTTCTTCATAGACTGCCATGCCATGTCACTTACGGTTTCTTGATATTTTTGGAATGTTTTTGTTAACATAAATGGTACATCCACACATAACAATAATTCTTCATTCTGTGTATATCCGGTACCGACAGATAACAGAAACAACAGCAGAGTTTATCTCAATAGACTCTTTGCTTTCTTCAGTGTAAAGCTTCTTTTTTATGAAATGAGCTGCTAAGCCCTTCTTTTGACTCATTAATAAATTTTATGCGAGTTTTGTTGCAGTTGAATGGATTATTCTCCACCATCAGTATTTGGTTTTGCATCATTTGTATTATTTATTTTATGGTATCGCTTCAAATAATGTATCGTTTTAATTTTTACTGTGATGGTTTATTCTTTTTAAATAAGTACTTTTTTTGTGTGCCACAGTTTATACAAATTACTAAATTATATACATAATATATACAAAATTAATAAAATTTAACTTACCTTTCGGAATGAATACATTTTTCAATTGAATCTCGGACTATAAAATATGAAATTTTAGATTTTATAAAAATTTATATCGTAAATTATTACCGTCTATTACTCCTTTTTCGAGAACATCTTCAAATGCTAGGGATAGTTTAACATACTTACCCATTGTTTATAAAAACTTTACACAAACTAAATTAAACTAACACTATAGTACACAACAAAATAACAACTATTGACTATAAACTCAAAAATTTTGTTAAATTACACAATCATTATTAGAAAATCACGGAAAATAAAGTTCAAAACGTACTTTTGGAAATGATTATTTTCTCTACCACATTAAAAAAGTTATAGATAAAACAAAGAGCTTCGATGAAGAGAGTCGATATCAGCGCCGCTCAGTCGGCAGGAGGCGGAACGAACGCGGTGGTAATACCTCGTGGGAATCTTGACGGAAAATATTCATTTTTACGCTACCTTTTTGCAATTTTAGCAAATTGCAAACTATTCCCTTATAACTAAAAATACTGAAAAAATGTATTTGAAAAATATTACTATTTTCAAGTATACTATCATGCAAGCTAAAAAAGAACGACCAAATTCTATAATATTGAGGAAAAACCCCCTTTTTTTTTGGAAAATTTTAAAATTTTTCACCATGCGTTATGTAGAATTGTTAGAAGAAGCTATGTACAAAATTTCATCTAAATATTTTCATAAATAATGTATGTTTTTTGTAATTTGCCGAGCTGTATGGTAAAGTAGCCTCTTAAGCCGGATTTATATTTGTCTGACGTGTCGTGTTGTGACACGTCAGAACAGTATAGGTTGAAAATATTTACTATGGTGAGATTTATATTTGTGTGTCGCCATGTATTGTGGTGCCTTGTGTTGTGTCGCATCAGCAACAATCCCAATGTCCGTTAGAGCAGTGGAGTGGGAAGTGACGCATAACGACAGATCAGACAAGTGTACACCTGTCTTATGACTCGTCAGATTTGCGTTTCTTGTTTCTTTCGATATTAAATTTAATTACATTTAACATTATCAGCATCGCTCTCAAGCTCTTTAACCAGGCCGTGAAATTCGCCTTTAGCCTCTCTCTTTTTGTTCACTGGATGAACCCAATATCTTCTCTCTTTTTCTTTTTTTTTTAAGAGTTGCCAGTACCATAAAATGAATAAAAGTAGTATAGCTATGGGCGTTCAGGTAGTGGTGGGGATAAAATGTTACTTCGGACCCCAATGTTAAATTTTATGGGATTTTGGTCCAGAACGCACATAGCTATACTACTAATATCTTCTTCATAATTTGAATCAGAAGATTCATGGGAAAACATTATAGACCCACGTATGGACTCTCTGAGTGCTACGATTGTATTGATTCAAAATATCGCCAGAGTGCGTCAGAACACAACATATAAATGTGAACACTAACCATTACGCCAGAGCGCATCACGGCACAACACGCCAGACAAATATAAATCCGGCTTTATTCGAAGTCCCCTTGAGTGGGTTCTGATGGTATGCTTCTCAACCTTCTTTTTCCTATCTTGGATATAGTACTTCCTCCCTTAACTCAATCTTCAACTTTTCTTTTGAGCGGTCTTTATTTCCCTCTGTCTGGAAAGTTGCTCATGTCGTTCCCATACCCAAATCCAAGTCCTCTTCATGTAACACTGATTTCTGTCCGATTTCAATTTTATCCGTACTATCAAAAGCTTTTGAACGCTTAGTTTATTTACAGGTTCAAGGATTTCTAGAGAGTGTCACGCCTTAAATCGTTAATGTTGATAATTACCTTGAAAATCCACACAAACAAGGACAATTCCAATTCCTCAACTTTTCTAACCCAAGTGTTGTTGCCGCAGGTACCTGGATGACTCAGTGGAGACGGGGGGGTACAATTTATTTTATTTAAAGGCGCCACCTCGTTAATCCCGCGACACCCACTAACGAGGAAGTGACGATGTATGTGAAATAGGGTTAAGGTAGGTTGAGGAGATACTCATTCACAAAATACAAAACAAAATTCAATTTAAAGCTCGATATAATGAAAGAAATAAACACAATTCAACAACAAAAAGAAATTCAAAACGATCAGTAATATTTAAAAAAAAACAATAATAAAAGGTAAACCCTTTAAAAAAAAATAAAATAAGATTGTAAGTACGCGCAAATCCCCGAAAACAAAGAGGTCAGTGTTGACCAACAAATTGATCACTTTCCAACTCCGAAAAATTGTCAAACAATCAAATCTTTTACAAAAAAAAAATAATAAGATAACTAAAATTATATATGTTTATATATACTGATGTTAAATGAAATGAAATTATAAATGAATATGGAAAAGTTAAAAAATTACCCTTAAGGGGAAATGTAATTATTATAAAAAGAATTCAAACAAGAAATGAAATAATTTTTTTTTTTTTTTTAACAATTAAACAAAAACACTCTGACCTTTTTTTTTTGTTTTATCAAAAGCTAAGTTGAGAGTTCCTTTTCCAAAAGGAAAGTACATGAAAATTTCTAGGTTGGTGATCGAAAAGGTAAGGATGGATGCTGTTATTCCAAAAATAACTTTCCCCAAAAAAAAAAATTCTCAAAACACCTTTCTGTTTCAGGTTTCTCAAAATTCCAAAATGGCTGTGGATCGATACCACGATTCGTCGTGTCGAAAATTTCGATATAAATCGACAATATATTACGGTTCAAATTATTTTCGACCGTACACAAAAATTTTTTACATAAATGTATTAATTTTTTTTTTTTTTAATTGTAAAGTAGAATAATTTTTAATTTGTGAAAGAATAAAGTCTACATAACTGAAGGATTGAACATTAGTTTTAATATTAGAAACGTTAGATTACTAAAATAATTAACTCAAAAAAAATAGATAACTTAGGTACTAGCTTACCTCACAACAGCCGAATTAAAGATTAATACTGCGTTTTTCTACTCCGGGAAATCCCGATCGAAATTAAATACTTTGTCGATGTTTGGTGAATAACTCCGCCAAAAGCATAATTTTGTTTACGACCCAAACCAATTACAAAATTTTATCTTCAAAAATGTCGTTTCAGGACAAAAATGCTTCACCATACATTAAACGCGTTAGACTGTCTAGTGCAAGTGACCGAGTTAAAAATGCGGAAAACGCTTAAATACCCGTTTCCAAAAACCGGCAAAAAATTTTATATCGCGTCCGAGTTTCCAACTCCGAGTTCAAATCAATTTCGGTAAACGATTAAATAAGGTGAATCGCCTCATCTGATAAAAAGCCCAAATTAAAAAAAAAAGAAAAACTTGAACAGTTAATTCAAAACTGTTAAATTTTTACTATAATATTAATTAATGCAAAGCAAATACTAATTTAATTCCGCCCTCTATGAATTAAAGATTAAAACAAAAGAAAAGACAACGAAAAGGATTTACGGGAAAGGAAACCTTCAAACGCCTTCAAACCACTTCAACCCTCTGGCGTCACCTTATGAAACACGAACTTGAGGAAAGTTGAAACTTAAGGAAAGGAAAACAAAAATAGGGAAAACGACATTAGTCAAATAAAACTGTAACAAGAGGTTTAATTTACACAATGAGTTGCAATCGGGTTTTCGCAGTGGGCATAGTACAACTACTGCCCTCATTAAAGTTACTAATGATATTAGATATGCCTGCGACAACAGATAGTGCTAGTACCGCTCGATTTCAGCAAGGCTTTTGATTCTGTCGACCACAGCCTTCTTTTGGCGTCTCTTTCTGCCTACGGATTCACTCCCTCCTGTGTTACTTGATTTCAATTTTACCTTTCCCATCGCTCCTTGTGCGTACGCGCTAACTCTTCAATTTTTTCTGCTTGTGCAATCAAATGTGGTGTTCCTCAGAGCAGTGTATTGGATCCGTTACTTTTTTCTTTATTCGTTAATAGTGCTACTAACTATATCTCGTGTAATTATCATTTGTTACTATTGTGCGACTTAATAGCGATCTATCTAGGGTCTTGAACTGGTCTCGGAGATACGGACTTAAGTTGAACTCAGTTAAAACGCAAGCTATTGTGTTTGGAACTCGTCAATTACTTGGTAAGATTAATCCATCCACCTGCAGTGATCTGATGCTGGATGGAAATGTCATACGGTTTTCTGACACAGTTAAAAATCTTGGAGTCCTTATGGATTCTTGGAAACCGCAAATTCAACATATTTGCAGAAAAGTTTATACTTGCTTCCACTCTTTAAAAAGACTTCGCTTCTCGCTTCCTCCGGTGGTCCGTCGTAACCTTTGCTACTCACTTATATTTCCTCACTTCGACTATGCGGACGCGGTGTATCCCGATCTCTCGGTGACTCTTCTGAGTAAATTGCAGCGGCTACAAAATAATTGCATCCGGTTCATATTTGACCTAAATAGATTTGAGCGTGTAACGCCGGCCGTATCGCAATTACATTCAGATGTTAACCTGTGAGGGATGTAGATCCTTTCGTTTATTAACCATTTTATTTGAAATCCTTCATAACTGCACCCTAAAGTACTTATCGGATAGGTTCCAGCAATTATTAACTCATGGCCTTGCTACACGTTCACGTTCTGATACTATTCTTACATTTCCTGTTCATAACATTGAAATTTATCACAGATCATTTACAGTAGAGTCGATTACGCTGTGCAATGGACTGCCTTCTGAAATTCGTAATATTTCTAACACTGCTAATTTTAGACATGTTTTAAAGAGCCACTTGCTTGCCCTTCAACTGGCTGTTTCCTGATTCTTTCTTCTTTGTCTTTCTCTTTTTTCCTCTCTTCAACTGCTCTTACTTGTTGGCAACTGATATCCGGCAGATTCTTTTGGTCTCTTTTAGCCGCTCTCTCTCTCTTTTCGTGTCTTTTCTTTTTTTTTTCTTGCTTAATCTTATTTGGTGATAAATGTTAATAATATCTAATTATCACTACTTGCCATATTCAGTAAATACTATTTTTGTTTGTTCTGTTTGGTTCATTTGGCAAAGATCGCTTGTACGATAAAATGGTCCATTTGCTGATACTGCTCATACTGCTTATACTATTTAAGTTTAAGTTTATCCATTGCTCGACTAACAATTGACAATGGATTTTATGTATATATTTTTGTTCTTCTCTCAGAGAGTAGAGGAATATACACACCTAACCTCCAGAAGCAAATTGATAGTTACTTTATGAGACAAAACTCGCACTCGTTCACTGCAGGGGACTTAAACAAGCAAAACACAAGAGCAGAGACAGCGTTATACACTCAAATATAACGACCATGGCAAAAATAAGAAAATCGAAAATGGAAACATACTACCCTGCAACCTGGCTAAACACACAGAATAAAAGATGCAAAAGATAAATAGACATCATAATAAAAAAATATTTGAAATACTGACCTATAACTGTAGAACTTTGAGAGAAGATGAGAAATTAGAGGAATTGCTGGAAGAACTAAAAAACACAAATTGGCATATAATATGATTGAGTGAGGTCAGAAGAAAAGGAGAGCGGTGTATAAATGTAAAGGAAACAATATTTTACTATAACGAATTAGGAAAGACAGGTGGAACCGGATTTTTAATAAATAAAAGATGTATAGATAACATTACCTCCTTTAAAACATATTCACACAGAATTGCGAAGATTATATTAAACCTCGAAAATAAAAAAGCCGGGAGAATACAAATCATACAAGTATATGCTCCAATCTCTACCGCAAATGAGGAAGAAAGAGACGAGTTTTATGAGAACCTACAGATGGCAATTGATGATGATAAATGTAAATATACCATGGTCATGGGAGACTTTAATGCAAAGGTTGGTAAAAAAAAGGCGAATCATGTATTAGTAATTTCGGCATTGGAAATAGAAATGAAAGTGGAGAAAAGTTGGTGGAATTTGTAGAGGGAAATAAATTTTACATAATAAATACATTTTATAATAAAGCTAATGACAAGAAATGGACGTGGATTAGCCCGGATGGACAAACAAGGAACGAAATTGATTTTTTCATAGTAGACAAGAGAGAAATCATACAAAACGTAGAAATTAAACAGAAAATAGATATCGGTAGTGATCACAGAGCGATAAAGATGACAGTACAGATAAGCAAGAAACGACAGATACCGTGCGTAAAGAAAATGATAAGTTACAAATCTACTGATGAATTGAAAAGAGAAAACTTTGAAGACCGAATAAAATGCGAATTAAGTTTGGAGAAAATTCAAGCTAACCCTAACATAGAAAACCAAAAACATATAATAACTAAGGCAATAACAAAGGTTACAAAAGATATTCAAACAGATACAAAAAAAGAAAAACAGGTCAAATTTACCATACGATATACGTAAACTAAAAACAATAAAGAGATCAGGAAGAGAAAAGATTGAGTACACAGAAATATCAAAATTAATAAGGAAAAAATGGAAAGAATGGTCATATAACAAAAAAATAATAGAATTAGAAGATGCAATTACTACGGGAGGAAGTATAAGAAAAAGTGTGAGACAACAATCACTGGGACAAAACAAAATAATAGTAATGAAAGATAAAAACGGTATGAGCAAAGGGGAAGATGCAGAAATATTAAACATTATATGCGAATGCGGGGGCAGACATAATGGAGGCTGAAGAGAGAGCGAATGAACAGATACAATACGAAATAATGACAGAAGAAGTAAGTGATGTAATATCAAAGCTGAAGGAAGGAAAAATTGGAGGTATAGATCAGATAAGAAATGAAGAAATAAAGGCAGGAGGAAACCATATAGTGAAAATATTGAAGGAAATTTGTAATAACTGTTTGAAACAAAAAGCTGGCTCGTAGCTAAACTTGCCTTAATATACAAAAAAGGCGATAGGGAACATATCAACAATTACGGACCAATAAGTTTACTCCCGGTGATGTATAAAATATTTATGTCCATAATCACAAGGAGAATAGAGCAACACCTACCGTTCTCCGAAGACCACACAGGATTCAAGAAGAAGTTTTCCACGTTAGATAATATTTTAGTCGCGCAGCAACTGATAAAAAAATTGAATGATTATGACTTCCCAATGCTCTTATTATTTGTAGACTTTGAGAAAGCGTTTGTACAATGTAAGAACAGAAACAATCTTACAGGTCATACAAACGTCTGGTATGGAAGATCAGTATATTCGTATATTAAACTATATATACAAAAACTCAAAACTAAACATCGAAATGAACAATAATAAAAGGACGATAACTCTAGGAAATGGACTGAAGCAAGGTGATGTGACTTCTGCAAAGCTATTCAATGCAGTATTGGAAACAATGTTTGTAGAAGAAGAATGGAAAGACCTGGGAATAAGAATAAATGGGCAATGGTTGAACAGGCTAAAGTTTGCAGATGACATAGTACTTATAGGAAAAAACGAAACGGAAGTAAGGAAAATGCTGGAAACAATATCGAGAAGAGGGAAGCAAACTGGTCTGGAGATAAATATGAGCAAGACAAAAGCAATGGACATAAATTGTGAACAAAAAAATAAAATAATTGTTAATGGAAAGGAAATCGACAAAGTAGAGCATTTCGTATATCTAGGACAAAAGATTACAACTAAAAACACAGGAGAAGAAATAGCACGAAGAATGGCAATGGGATGGCAAATGTTTAACAAATACAAAAAGATATGGAAATCAAACATAGAAATAGAGAAAAAGAAAAAATTGTGGGAAATGTGTGTCCTCCCTGTCATGATTTATGGATGCTAGACATGGATATTAACAAACAAAACAATTAAAAGGATTAGGGTAACAGCAAGGGCATTGATAAGGGAAAAGTCAAATATCGAAGAAAATCTTCTTCTTTTTTCTAAGAAAATCTTAGAATGGTACCCAATAGACAAAAAGAGAAGAAAAGGAAGACCAACTGCCAGCTGGGAAGATGAGTTTAAGAAGAGTTGTGAGGAGTAACATGGCACAGGGTAGCTTGGGACCGACAAGAATGGAAGAGAATGAAGGAGATATACAGGGAAGTATGGCTTTACACAGACTAATATCAAGAATATACGAACTCAGTCCCATTATGGGAATGCCACGGTTAACACCGAAAAAGTCACCAAAACAAAAAAGGAGCGAAGATGAAATTTTAATTTGTTAAATTTTTGATTNGATATTAGTGATAAATATATTAATTACTTTTAATATACTGTAATTAACTTCTTAAGTTGATAATGTAATGTTTTTTTGTTCGAAAAAATTGAGCCCCCGTGTGTCCGGTATTACGGACGTCTATGGGCGTTCGGGTATCATCGGAAATTTTTACTGCTATCTTTTACTGCTGTCTTCACACCGGTACAATAAATGGCTATCTATCTATCTATCTATCAATCTATCTATCTATCTATCTATTTTTGTTCTTATTCTTTTTTTTTCATTGTTTTTTCTTCTTGTGTATCTTATGTAATTTTGTATTCTTATTTGTGGCAATAAATGGTAAATATATATAAGATTTGGGATCGTTTTATTGCATTAACTATGTGTGTAGCGTCTGTTATTAACCTCTGTATAGGTGGAAAATTTAAGATATTGTTGCACAGAAGATGAGGGGTATGAGCCATTCAACTCAGTGGTACGATATGAGGATAGTCGTCTTGTGAAAGCCTAAATGCCTCTTTCATATTAACAGCATTGTCTCCGATTACCACAAGGAACTTTGCGATTTATCAACAATCTACTTTATTTCACTCTTAAGATATTTTGCTGTGTGTTTGCTAGACCCTGTAGAAATAAAATCCACAAACACCGGTTCGGGTTTTGATATCACAAAATTTACTATGCCCTCATTTCATAAATTACTCTATCCATCACATTGCAAATGAAGAATTTTAGCCCGTTTCAGTTGCTGATCAATTATACTTTTCATATCCGCATATTCTATATTCAAAAAAGTTGTGGATATTTTCTTTCTGGTTGGCAAGGTAACTCCCTCGATTTTAACAGCGTTTTTTCCATACTTTTAACTTTTTTTTCGTTTAATTTGACCTGTGTACTAAAATTGTCATTCTTTTTAGTACCTATAATTATCATTTCCCCCGTGATTTGAAAATGTTTGATAAAATAGGTTTTGGCCAGCAAAATAGCGTTTCGCCCCACTGTGCCAGGGGGGGCAGGAACAGGGATGAATGTAGGCAGAGGCTGGGGGAGGCCAAGGCTCTATACGGGTTGTAGAGCCATAGATGAATGAAAATGGAGAAGGCAGCTACAGAAATATTGGTAAAGGGTAGACCGTTCAAATAAAAAAAACGTTATTTAAATCGACCAATACGTTCAAAAGTTATTGCAGTTTGAAACTGATCATTTTAGGTGATGCGTTTGTTATGCCACTGAGTGTATTTAAAAAGTATTTTGAAATCCATCAAATAAAATAAATTGGTTTGATTTTACTTCAACGATTTAAAGCATCGTTTCGTCAAGCTAATACGGTACTTCTCTAAAAAGCTTCAAGAAAAAAGTTTTTAATTTAAATTAAAATTTATTTCTAATGTTTATGCAACCCATTTAACACAATAACCTTGAACTTTATTTTAATTTAAAACATAAATTTCAAATAAAAAATAATTATTACTTAAATCAACCGATTTAAATTCAAAATAAATTAATTTAATGAATAAATAAATTTGAATAAACAAAAATCTTGATAACAACTCTCTCTCGTACTGCCACGTATCCATTCTAATAGATACGTCAGTTGATAGAAAGAGAAGCAAATGTGGATATTGACAAGTTAAAAAGGGATAGAAATAGTAAATCTACGATATGCTTTCACTTCGATAACGGGGCTTTCCTATAAACGTTAAAGTGAGAAAACTACATTCTTTAGACCCCGGATTTTTTTATATGGTTAACGTGAAATTTCGGTCCTTTAAATGTCTCTTTAGAATTAAAAACCAAGTTTATTTTCCGTTCCGTTTGTGCTTGTGAAAATTCTTCGGCTTAAACGTTTCAATCTGTTTTTCGTTAACTTGAAATTTAATTATGGATTTATCGCCGAAAATCTATGTTTTATAATCCGTTGATTACATGATAATTACTAGGTAAGTTATTTTTGCAATAAAAATCAAAAAGAAATTTGCTACAATGACGTGACATTTGTTGCTTTTGTGAACGCAACAATTTACAAATTTAATAATCAAACATTATTGATAAAAGTTAATTTAGATTCTTCGTATGGAATTTAATTTACTCAAATTTTATACGCATAAATCAAATTGTGATAATGTTATTAATTGGTTATGTATGTATGTAGAAATCGATTAAATATTTTTTTGACAGTTCTAAAAGTGAGGTTAGAAAAGTCACTTTGACATATTGTTTGGAATAATTTTGGTTTTGACGGTATTTTTATAAAAATATAAACATTTTTTATAATTTGAGTCGTGTTTTTAGTGGTATGTTATCATTTTTAAGTTAAAAAATGTCTTGGATGAAGCGCAGAAGTCATGTCAACCCGAATACCGTCCCCGGATCTCACGTTCCACTTTATAACCCAAATCAACATTCAAACCAAGAGGTAAGATTAATACTAATTATTACAAATTACGAATAATAAAAAATGTTTGGTTAATTCATGGTGTGGTGTAAGTTTATTGTGTTATTTTTTTAATACGCCCAGTTTGTTTTTGTAATGAAGAGAATTCATAACCTTAACATATTTTGTTTTATTATTTATAAACGATCTTATAATATTTGGGTAAAAAGCGGTTTAATTTTAATTAACTTTTTTATTTTTTGAATTTTTAGAATCAATGGTCAATGACGCAAGATGTAACATCAGCACCCCCCAATAATTGGTACCCAAATCAACAGCAACAACAAACACAAAAACCATATGGTTTTAATCAACAGAATTCTCCTCAACAACCCGAACAACAACAAAATTATTGGCAACAACAGCAACAACAACACGATCATTATTCAGGACCTCAGCAATACCAGCTTCAACAACCACAATACCACCAACAAAGCTACAATTATTATCAAAACCCAATTCAACAACAACAATCCTTAAACGATCAATATAACCAACAATACGCTCAGTACGCGAATAACGAAGTACAAAATAATCCATATAATAACGTGCAAAGTACTCAAAATATCCAAAATTCACAACAAACAACGGATACTTGGGGTAATAATTGGGGTTGGGGAGATGAGGATAACTCAAATGTCCAACAAATTCCGCCTCCAAGTGATAACTCCAATCAAGCAGCTATGATAAGCGATTCGTTTAACACGGAGGAATCATGGAATTGGAATGTTGAGGATTCAACGTCGACGTCTAAAAACGATGAGTCGAGCGCTTCCGTTTCTCAAGCAAGTTTAGATTTATTTCCAAAAATGGGGAAATTATCAGATAAGCATCAAAAGAATTACGAAGATAACGAAAAAGTAAATCCAAACGTAACAAAAATTAAAAAATTGGATCATTTAACACCGCAATGGTCAACTGAATCGCAAATGTCTCAAGAATCGTCTGATGATATTCTACAAACTTCCGAAAGTGACAAGATGTTATCGAGAAGCTCGACGATCAGTCAGTCTCCAATTTCAGGGCAAGAAGTGGCCGGTGTGGATGGTTTGGCGCAAATTGGAGAGGAAGAGTATGGTTCTAAGCCGGAAATAGAAGGTTTTGGTGGGGAAAATGTTGAAATAATTTCGTCGGAAAATAAAGCGCCATCTCCTGGTGTATTACCAAGTCAATCTCCTATTTTTGACAGTTTAAATGAACCTCAAAGGAACTCTTCACCTCCAGGAATGGTTTTAAATAAAAATAAAAACATTACTCCACCTCCATCCACAAAAACTAACGAAGCCCCCCCTACTAAAACCACACCTCCTCCCCCATCCAATTTTTCAATCCCAGCACAAAGTCTATCGATGAGTGGAGGTGCTTTTAAACGTTTAGGAAATGTTTCTGTTAAAAGTGGAGGAATTCCAGAAGGAAGAAGGTCCCCGAAATACCTCAGAAATAAATCACCCGTTTATAATCAGATAAATTTGGAAACTGTTCCTGATAATTCCGAACAACCTGATAACGTACAGGTGCCATTAACAAGAAAAGTTAGCTCCGATGGGTTTAAAGGATCAAGTCAAAATCAAATGCCGGATAATAACGAAATGATTAGCGAAAGGTAAATTTATTATTCTATTACTCCATTACTACTGGGACACAGAGCAACAGTGAGTCCTTACATTAAATTATTACGATTTAACCCAATTTATCTTAATCCAATTCTTAACAATAACGAAGATACAGATTTTATTTTATATTGAATTTAAGTCTAACCAGTTTCGGCCCTTGGCCATCTTCAGAAACTCTACAAATAGATTAACATATCTCATCTTATCCATTTTACAAACAAGTTTCTTAATATTTCTTTTTGGTTTGTTAAAAAAGATCACATATCAAAGTCGAAATCACATTTATTGGTTACTAATTTACAAAATTAAAGTTTAAAAAGTTGTAAAATGAAATTAAATGTGAAATGACCCAGAAAACACGACTAACACTAGATTAACTTCAGTTATAATACTTCTATTACATGATAACTAACTTCAAGTTTAAAATGTCAACCTCAATTTTGACATATTTGTAAGTTTCATTAAAAATCCTTTAAAATGAGTACAAACACGACATATTTATCTTCAATATTAATGAAGTTATGGTCAACTTCCGGTTAAGAATGTCAACGTCAATTTTGACATATTTGTAATCGTCGTGAAAAATCCTTTAAAATGAGTCCAAACGTGCTACGTTTAATTCCAATATTAATCGAGATATAAGCAACTTCCGGTTTGAAATGTCAATGTCATTTTGACATTTTGTTAATTTTTATAAAATGTCTTAACATTTGTCACAAAAACAAAAACATAATAAAAAATTAAGGTTGATATTAATATTTAAAAATTAAATTATTTTCATTGTTGCTAACTTAAGGTTTAATGTTTTTTATTCTAACTTTTTTGTTTTTTCTACGTCATCTTTGGACTCATTTTAAAGGTTTTTTAATGGAGATGACAAATATGTTAAAATTGACGTTGACGTTTCAAACCGGAAGTGATTGTATTTCCATTAATATTAAAATTAAATATGTGGAGTTTGGACTCATTTTAAAGGATTTTTTATGAAGTTGACAAATATGTCAAAATTAAAGTTGAAAGTTCGAACTTTTTGGATTTGTGAGATAAATGCGTCAAGTTCGGACTTACTTTAAAGGTTATTTTATGAAGATTACGAGTATAATAATAAAATTACTTACGTTTCTACTTTTCTACTTTACGTTTCTACTTCTCGTTCTAGTTTTAGTTCAATAAAAATATACAACATAGTAATATCTTATGCTAACTAGCGCTACCAACCACTACCACTAGAACTAACACTAGACCGAGAACTAGAAACATTCGGATTTAGTCACACGCCTCTCAAGACGGCTAAACCTGAATGATTCTAGTTCTAGATCTTGTGTTAGTTCTAATAATGTTATTCTAATAGTGTTAATTCTGATAGTGTTAGTGTAAAACTATAACTAACATTAGACCTACAACTAGAAATATTTGGGTTTATTTTTATCCGAAACTTTCTAGTTCTAGATCTAGTGTTAGTTCTAGTTTTAGTGCAATAAAAATATGCAACATAGTGATATCTTATGCTAACTAGCGCTACCTACCGCTGTCGTTTGTAAAATGGATAAAATGAGAGATGTTAATCTGTTTGTGGAGTCTCTGAAGATGGCCAAGGGCCGAAACTAATTAGAGGTCTTCGGTATCTTCGGTTCGGTTATTTGAGGTCTTTCGGTATTCTGCATTTTTTCTAGGATAAGTTACATCTTTACCTACCAGACAGAATAAAAATCTCTAAAAACGATAAAATGTCGCTTAGTCAAGTGATGTATAATGCGGTCTAATTATGAACATGAAAATTGGTACATTATCATTTTTGAGGCGATAAATAATAATTTGGTATTAGTTTTATTCTATCTTTGAGATGGCGCTGCCTACTCTAAAAAACTTCCTTAAAGTAGTCATATCTTTTTCATAATCTAACTTGAAACAGTTTCTCAGACATCTTTACATAAATTTGGTAAATCTACCAATTATCTCTAAAGTTCTCCGTTTCCAAGATAATTACTGTTTAAGCGGACAACGCAAAATTTAACTATGCTCAGTAAACATTAGTGATATAGTATATTACAGTACAAGTGAGGAAACTAAGCGTTTTGTTCAATCCTGCTATTTAGAGAAAACCCGGTCTTAAAATTCGTTAATTCCTGGGTAATTGCATGTTGATATGTTGGCGACGACATCAGTTTTTGACATTGTCATGGTCTTAATTGATATAAACAACTACTTGTCAAATTGTTAATTGTTATCATTATCCATACAATTAATAAATTAATTAAAATTAATAATTTATAAAAGTGAACTACTTAATTAACTTTCTACGTGTGCTGTCCACCGTTTTTTAGTTAGTTGAGTTGTTCCTTTAACATTCGCGCGGGCACACTCGATTTTATAATATGAACGGGCGCGGGTGATATATTTTCTGACAACAGGTTTTTAATGCAAGCATTACGTTATTTTTAATAAAACGCATTTTACTAGAGTAAAAATATTTAATATACAGGTGTCTCACGTAACTGGTTCGTTAGAACTTTTTCAAGTTCCACTATTCGTAAAGGTTTGAAATTTTGCTACCATGGGTTGTTCATTCGGAACTTTCGATCTAAAATATTTTTAAGATAGCCGCCACTTCCGGTCTACCGGAAGTAGACCATAACTTCGTTATTTCAAATGGAATGCTATAGTTTTTATTGCACCTTTTAACTGTATGTAAGAAAATATGTTGACTTTGAAAATCCCGAAATAATAATCGATTTCCCGGATTGCAATCCCTAGTTTAAATCAATTGAATGAAAATTGTTCGACTTATGCTGCGTGCCGTTTTAAAAAATCGTGTTTCGAGAAAAACGCATGTAAAGTTTTGACATGTGTTTTGGTTATGAAGGTTATGAAAAAATGAAACATTTGCTGCATATAATTTTTTACCATTAATCTGCTATACCAGGACCATAAAGCTGCCCTTCTCTGTTCTCAAATTTATTGTCATTTTCTTTTCTTGCTGCTTTAATACTGGAGCTTGCCTCTCTCGTTACATCTGTTAACGAGCGCTCGTCGAGTTTTATCCGCTTTACATCGGCTGCAAGGCAAAAATTGTAGACTTCTGGTTCAATACTAATCTCCAACGCTCTCATAATTCTCAGACAATTTGTCATACCGTCGTTAAAATTACACACAGCAATATCAGTCGCTATGATTAACACCAGTTTACCGCTTGAATATGACTTTAGAGCTAATTTCCAAACAGTGGAATTAAAGCTCTCATTGCTGTTTTGGGTAAAGCTCCACATAAATTGGTTTAATAGCTTGAAAAACTTCCTGCGATACAGGCAATTTATGATGAAAGGTGTCTAATGAACCCATTGCTTGCGCCTTTTTCCAATCACACCATGTCTCGGAACACTTGTTATACTGCGGATTTTCGTCGGTGGAAATCTTATGAAATAAAGTCGCCCAGATTTCGTTCGAGATAAATTGATAGTTGATCGATTAATTTGGCAGTCACTTTACCTTTTCCTCCTAGACCTTTCACTTTTTTTTAGGATTTCTCAATCGAGTGCCCATTCTCTTCTGCACATGATCAATGCACCCTTTTTTTTTTGAACGTCAACATTTTTATATGGATTTTCCTCTAATATGCCCGTAAAGGTTTTACTGTTGGCATCTCCAACATAATTTACATACTTAATACCATGTAACGTTTCAGAACGTTTGAACATTTTGACAACAGCGTCGACTTTCATTTTTCCTGATGAATCCTCATGATTGGCTTGGCAAATTTCGGCGTGAGTTTTAAGCCACTCTTCATATTCAGTACCTTCCAACTTACTTTTCCAATGTTCACAAGACTTACAGTACTTCGACTTTACTTCAACGTCGACTATTTTGCCGGTGAACCATCCAATTAATGACGTTACTCCGAAAAGCGACGAAACCCACATTTTCTCCACGAACCGTCACCGGAAACAGTTATTCCTGTAAGTTGTATTTTCTTCACTTTTCTTCTTCCGATGCTTCATACCAGCGTCTCGTACTGTGGCTGTCGCAACGGAAATACATCCACAATTTTGTCATAAAAAGACTGAAATATCGGTCGTGGCAATTCCATGAACGCACAAAATTTCATTATTCCGGCTAGTCTTACTCCTGATAGTCGCATTGCTAGCACGATTCGATGATTAATTTCATAGGCGTTTCGAATAAATTTTACGCGTTTTTACTCTACGGAATATTCACGTCCTTCGTGTATATGTGCTGACGCTATTCTAAGATAATTTTGATTCAAATGCTGTAATTTAGTAA
>NW_019281407.1:3339-21948 GCF_000648695.1 Onthophagus taurus | reverse complement strand
ATCTCTTCCGCCTCCCTCTCCCTCAATTCTTTCTTTTTTCTTTTGCATATCTCTTTATATCCCCTCAATGCTTCCCTATATTCTTCCACCCCCACCAACCCTCTCCGCCACTGTCTCAACTTCCTTCTCGCCTCTCTCTTCGCCCCCATGCACTCACCATCCCACCATTCGTTCCTGCCTAGCTTTGCACTGCCCCCTCGTACGTACTCTTTCTTCAATATCGCTTCCCCCACCACCCGCACCAGCTCGTCCACCCCCCTAGACATCTCCACTCTCCGTCGCCACCCCTCTAACTTTTCCCTAAAGTGTTCTATCCCTCTTTCCGACCAGTCAGCCCTTATACTTTTTCTTTCCCGATTCAAACTCCCTCTCCCCCACGCGCCCCTTAGTACCAATTCCAGCGGTTGGTGATCCGATTCTACTGATTCTCCCACCCTGAAGCTTTCCACCCTATCCCACATCTCTTGGTCCACCACCACGTAATCAATTACCGACGCCCCCCTTGCCCCTGTATATGTGTACTCCCCTTCTTCTCCCTCCTCCTTATTGCCATTCAGTATCTCCCATCCGTTCTTCTCTACCCACTGCAACAATTCTCTTCCTTCCCCATTCTGCACCTTATCCTTCGACCCTCGCCCCCTCTCCTCTCCCCATGTCCCCAGCCTTCCTCCCCCTTCCCCCACTCTCGCGTTGAAGTCTCCTCCCATTATTATATACCCCTCCTTCCCTTCTCCCACCATCCCTTCCCATCTTTGTTTCCTTCATAGATCTGCTGTACACCGTGACTATTTGCACCTTTTCCCTTCCGAGCCTGATCTCCCTCTTCACCATCCCTTTTTTTCTCCACTCCGCCTCCATCTCGCATTCCTCCACCCTCCCCCTGGTGATTCCAGTTATAATTCCACCACTCGCCCTCCCCTTCTTGCTCCTCCTTTCTGCATGAACGCAGTCCCATCTGTACCCCCCTGGCATTTTAATTGTCTGTATTGCATATAACAAAATTATGTAACGAATGGAGAATACTATAGTTGCTTGCTACCGCGTTCCACACCGTTTCCAACCCTTGCTCATTTAAGTGAATGCCGTCCCTGTGTAGAAATTTGTATTAAATACATAAAAAACGTTACGCTTACAGATTCGAAGTTTTTGCAGGGAGAAATTGTGGATATTTGTTTTCCTTTAGGATTTAAGGAAAGAAGGAAGCGGAAGAGGAAATATTTTCCGTTTTGATTGTTCACAAAAGATGAGAACAAAATTTTTCTTGGCCACGTCATGGCCATAACTGGCAAACTTCACAAAATTCGCTCTACTTATGGCCACGTTAACAAAAATACGCTTAATCTCAATTTATAGTTATAATATTATTAAATACACTGAAACTAACGTATTTGTGATCAATAATGTAGTTCATAAGCTCGCTTAAATATGAAACGACGCTAAAGATAATAAAAGATTAAATGTGCATTGCTCTTACCGTTTTTGCTAAGATTTTCGAGCACAGCACGTCAATGAAAACATGGAAACCATTTTCAAATTGTTTCAATATCGGAAACGTCATCTAACACAGTCTGTGATGAATTAGGGTCTGACAAAGCCCTGTAATGCACTTACATTTCAACTACTGTCTATTAGGATCTTAATGCGCATCGACTTCCTCTGAAATGGCCATAAATGGTACAGTGGCCATAAACGGTGCTCCTATCCTACGTTTAACAAGTACTATCAGCGAAAATAGAAAAATGCAAAATATCTGTTGCGACCAACCAAAGATCTAGGAAAGTTAGCTCCAGATAAATATCCTATGATCAAAGATTTGATAGCGAAAATAAAATATTGTTGATAAAATGGAATGATAGCAAATGTGTTTGTATGGCCACAAATTTTGATACTATAAAACGAGTAACATCAGTTGCAAGATGGAGCAGAGTATAAAAATGAACAGTGTATGTTACTCAGCCAAGACTGATTCACTATTATAATCCATATATGCTCATGATGATCTAACCCACGATCATCATGATTAGCTCATAGAAAAACATTCTATAGGAATAAGGGGTAAGAAATGGTACTGGTGTATATTCACAATGATAATTGATACGTCTGTTGTAAGCTCCTTCTTGCTATATAGAAGAATTCATGGAATGAAGTCAATTTCCATCAAAGATTTTAGGAGACAGATCGCAGTAATACATTTAAAAATTGGTCACGAAACAGGTGCTTTGAAGGGTAGATCACTTAGCGTTCCATCTACCTCAAAATCCAAAACTTCCATTTGTGTTACTTGTTTTAGCGTGTTTCACTACAAAAACACTAAATCATTCTAAAATGTCATCAATTTCAGAAGTGCCCATCAGGGTCAAATTCACCTCCAAAGTCCGCGTCGCGCCATATACGTATAGAGTCTAACAACAAATTTTTTTTCTCGAAAACCGTTAAGGGTTATGGTGTTTTGACGGTCGATTTAAATCGCTAAAGGCACCCTTTAAATCATCCTAAAATTTCATCAATTTCAGAAGTGCCCATCAGCGTTAAATTCACCTCTAAAGTTCCATCTGCGGTTTATAAGAATGATTTTTTTTCTCGAAAACCGTTAGGGGTTACGGTGTTTTGAAAATTGATAAAAATACTTAGAACTGTGTTCTATTATATGGTAGAATTTGGCTTAATTCGAAGGTGCCCATCAGGGTGAAAACATTCCTTTTTCGGGGGTAGGGGTTGAAAAAATTTTTATTTGCCAAATGGGGGTTGTAAGCTATTCTTGAGGGTACGAGTGAAAACCTCTACGTACTTCCTTGTAGAATGTAATTTTGAATATGTGGTAAAAAGTTTAAATCGATTGAATGAAAATTGTTCGACTTATGATGCTGCGTGCCGTATTAAAAAATCGTGTTTCGAGAAAAACGCATTTAAAGTTTTGACATGAGAGAAAAATGAAACATTTACTGCATATAATTTTTTACCATTAACCTTTAGCGGGCCGGGATTTTAGGTAACATATTGTCTGAAGCAAATCGATACAAAATGTACTTCATATGATATATTTATCATATACAAAGTACTGATAACATAGACCACCACTTAAGTGGTGGTCCCGGTCCTCTAAAGGTTAATCTGCTATACCAGGACCATAAAGCTGCCCTTCTCTGTTCTCAAATTCATCGTCATTTTCTTTTCTGCTGCTTTAATACTGGAGCGTGCCTCTCTCGATGCATCTGTTAATGAGCGCTCGGCGAGTTTTATCTATCCGCTTTGTATAGGGTTCAAGGCAAAAATTGTAGGCTTCTGGTCCTATATTAATCTCCAACGCTCTCACAATTCTCAGACAATTTGTCATACCGTCGTTAAAATTGCACACAGCAATATCAGTCGCTATGATCAACACCTTTTTACCGCTTGAATATGACTTTAGAGCTAATTTCCAAACAGTGGAATTAAAGCTCTCATTGCTGTTTTGGGTAAAGCTCCACATNATGAAGTTATGGTCAACTTCCGGTTAAGAATGTCAACGTCAATTTTGACATATTTGTAATCGTCGTGAAAAATCCTTTAAAATGAGTCCAAACGTGATACGTTTAATTCCAATATTAATCGAGATATAAGCAACTTCCGGTTTGAAATGTCAATGTCATTTTGACATATTCTTAATTTTTATAAAATGTTTTAATATTTGTCACAAAAACAAAAATATAATAAAAAATTAAGGTTGATATTAATATTTAAAAATTAAATTATTTTCATTGTTGCTAACTTAAGGTTTAATGTTTTTTATTATAACTTTTTTGTTTTTTTCTGTGTTATCTTTGCACTCATTTTAAAGGTTTTGTAATGAAGATGACAAATATGTCAAAATTGACGTTGACGTTTCAAACCGGAAGTGATTGTATTTCAATTCATATTAAATTTAAATATGTCGAGTTTGGAGTCATTTTAAAGGATTTTTTATGAAGTTGACAAATATGTCAAAATTAAAAGTTGAAAGTTCGAACTTTTTGGTTTTTTGAGATAAATGCGTCAATTTTGGACTCGCTTTAAAGGTTATTTTATGAAGATTACGAATATAATAATAAAATTAAAGTTGACATTGACAACTGAAAGTTTTTTTCACGACTAAACCCGAATGTTTCTAGTTCTCATTCTAGTTTTAGTTCAATAAAGATATACAACATCGCTAACTTATATACAACTTATGCTAACTAGCGCTAGAACCTACCACTGCCACTAGAACTAACACTACCCCGAGAACTAGAAACATTTAGATTTAGTCCCAGGTCTCTCAAGACGGCTAAACCCGAATGATTCTAGTTCTAGGTCTAGTGTTAGTTCTAGTTTTAGTGCAATAAAAATATGCAACATAGTGATATCTTATGCTAACTAGCGCTACTTACCGCTGTCGTTTGTAAAATGGATAAGATGAGAGATGTTAATCTATTTATGGAGTCTCTGAAGATGGCTAAGGGCCGGAGCTATTTAGACTTAAATCCTATACAGGGTGATTCTCAACCTATACGCATAAACTTTGAGATTTATTCCTTTTGACAAATAATGACTAATAGGTGAAAAAAATTGTAGTAAAAGTTTTTTAGTTTGCTAGATAGCCGATATAATCGGCGACATCTAGATAATATGTTTCCTGGAAGATGGATAGGTCGAGGTAGTCCAAGGGCTGGTCACCACGATCGCCGAACCTCAATTCTCTTGATTTTTATTTTTGGGGTCACGTAAAAAGCATAGTGTACGCCACAGAAGTTAATACTCAGAAATATTGCAAAATCGGATACATGCTGCTTCCGAAACAATTCGCCAACGCCCTGATTTAGGCCGCGCTAGTGGGAGATCGTGGATTCGGGCAATTGTGTATGGAAAATATCAGAAAAACTTCGAAAACTTGCTGTGATGTTATTTTAAAATGTTGTATGTATTCTTGATTTGAAAGTAAATATCATGGATATCTAGAAAACAGAAAAACTTTTGCTACAATTTTTTTCCCCTATAATAATATTGGGAATAATTCCCCAAGTTTATGCGTATAAGTTGAGAATCATCTGTATAAAATAAAAGACATAAACTTTCAATTTTATACTAATATCTAGAAAACGACACTGACCCGAAATTGTAGGTTCATCTATTTTTTCTATTGTAGAATTTCTTGGTGTATCTCAGTGTCGTATCTAAGTCGGTTCTTAGACCTATGATGCAAATCGGACTTGAAATCCTATAACGTGATTGGCGCTTAGCTTTATCCTTTAAAACAAATAGTATTTTAGGTCTATCGGTATTCTGCATTTTTTCTAAGATAAGTTACATCTTTACTTACCGGACAGAATGAAAATCTCTAAAAACGGTAAAATGTCGCTTAGTTAAGTGATGTATAACGCGGTCCAATTATGAACATGAAAATTGGTACATTATCATTTTTGAGGCGATAAATAATAATTTGGTATTAGTTTTATTTTATTTTTCAGATGGCGCTGCCTACCCTAAGACACTCACTTAAAGTAGTCATATCTTTTTCATCGTTAAAATTTTTACATCTCACACAACTTGAAACAGTTTCTCGGACATTTTTACATAAATTTGGTATACCTACCAATTATCTCTAAAGTTCTCCGTTTCCAAGATAATTACTGTTTAAGCGCACAACGCAAAATTTAACTATACTCAGTAAACATTACTTGGCAGTGATATACTATATTACAGTACAAGTGAGGAAACTAACATTTTTTATTAACGCGTATGTGGGTTTGGAAAGTGGAAAGACATACAAGTTAGTGGAAAATATTAGTTTCCCACGTGTGCTGTATAGTGTTTTGTTCAAACCTACTATTTAGAGAAAACTCAGTTTTAAAATTCGTTAATTCCTGGGTAATTTCATGTCGACATGTTGGCGACGGCAGCAGTTTTTGACATTGTCAATATTATTTTAATTTTTTTTAATTTATTGATATAAATAACCATTTGTCAAATTGTCAATGGTCATCATTATGCATAAAATTAATAAATTAATTAAAATTAATAATTTATACAAGTGAAATATTTAATTAACTTTCTACGTGTGCTGTCCACCGTTTTTTAGTTAACATCCGTTACGTTTGAACAGAATCGCACATGACCATCTTTTGGTATTGCGAGCTACCGTAAAATATAAACAGTGTCAACTCCACCTTTTGTCGAATTATAATCTATGATTATTTCTGGTTTATTTGCGGCTATATTACGAAATCAACACTTTATTTGTTTGAAATCCAAATAATGTCGAAAGAACGACACTACTTTTATTTGGTAAAAATGCTGATAGGATTTTTCGCTTGTTCTTTTTTATTGTTCTAGTCAGTGTTAATTTCTTCTGTAGTAAATAATCTGCTAAAGCAATCGACCGTCCAAACACCATAACCCTTAATGGTTTTCGAGAAAAAAATCATTCTTACAAACCGCGGATGGGACTTTAGGGGTGAATTTGACACCGATGGGCACTTCTGAAATTGATGAAATTTTAGGATGATTTAGAGGGTGCCTTTAGCGATTTAAATCGACCGTCAAAACACCATAACCCTTCACGGTTTTCGAGAAAAAAAATTTGTCGTTAGACTCCATACGTATATGACGCGACGCGGACTTTGGGGGTGAGTTTCAAGCCGATGGGCACTCTGAAATTGATGAAATTTTAGAACGATTTGGAGGGTGCCTTTAGCGATTTAAATCGACCGTCAAAACGCCGTAACCCTTAACGGGTTTCGAGAAAAAAAATTTGTTGTATTCTACATGTATACTTGTGAATTTGATGAAACTTTAGAATGATTTGGAAGGTGGGTTTTTGATAGAAAAAAAACTTTTGATAGAGAAAGAAATTGACTGTATCAATTGTCTGTATAATTAAGTTTATTGCTACAAAATCAGCATTACATTCCACAAACAATTAAATTTTAACAATACTACAATTACATATATCACATTACAATACAATACATTTTATTTCCTATCCCACCCCTCCCCATCTCCTCCCCGCATCTCCCTACGCTGCCTTGTCGCCACCACCTCCCTCATCCATTCTCTTCCCTCTGCCCTCTCCCCCAGCACCTGCTTCCAGCCAATCACCTCCTCTCTTAGCTCGTCACACTCCCTCAGTAGGTGCTCCAACGACTCCCACTCCCCCCCACATAGCCTACAACCCCTCTCATCATCTCTCATCCAATACCTATTCGCTCTCTCCTCATTGCCGCATCTGAATCTTGCCACCATCCTCTTCCCCTCCTCATCCCCCTCCACCGACAGATACTTCGGCAATCCCTCCGTTATTATTTCCTCGTACTTAGGGTTGTACCTGCTCTCCCTTATCTGCCCCCTTCTTTCTTGCCTCTGTACATCTCTCTCCCTGCTCTCCAGCTCTTTCCACATCTCAATCCCTTCCCTCCTTCTATCATCTACCGCTTTCACTGAGTACCCCACCCTTCTGAAATATTCCTCCCTTCCTCGTTTCCCGTAACCCCCTTTCCCTGCCTTAATCTCTTTCCAGCACTCCCCCAAAATTTTACATTGAGACCTCCCTTCAACCCTCTCCTCAAAACGTACCGCCCTTTTACCCGCCTCCACTCTTAACTTATCAACCTTCACCTCTTCTCTGACTATGTACTCCGGCGTCTCTTTTGCCAACCCCAAAACCCATCTCCAATACCTAGCCTGTACGCCTTCCAACAGCCCTTGCTCTTTTCACCCCCAAAGCTCCGCCCCGTACATCATAACACTTCTAATCAAGCACTCGAANTATATTAATCTCCAACGCTCTCACAATTCTCAGACAATTTGTCATACCGTCGTTAAAATTGCACACAGCAATATCAGTCGCTATGATCAACACCTTTTTACCGCTTGAATATGACTTTAGAGCTAATTTCCAAACAGTGGAATTAAAGCTCTCATTGCTGTTTTGGGTAAAGCTCCACATAAATTGGTTTAATAGCTTGAAAAACTTCCTGCGATACAGGCAATTTATGATGAAAGGTGTCTAATGAACCCATTGCTTGCGCCTTTTTCCAATCACACCATGTCTCGGAACACTTGTTATACTGCGGATTTTCGTCGGTGGAAATCTTATGAAATAAAGTCGCCCAGATTTCGTTCGAGATAAATTGATAGTTGATCGATTAATTTGGCAGTCACTTTACCTTTTCCTCCTAGACCTTTCACTTTTTTTTAGGATTTCTCAATCGAGTGCCCATTCTCTTCTGCACATGATCAATGCACCCTTTTTTTTTTGAACGTCAACATTTTTATATGGATTTTCCTCTAATATGCCCGTAAAGGTTTTACTGTTGGCATCTCCAACATAATTTACATACTTAATACCATGTAACGTTTCAGAACGTTTGAACATTTTGACAACAGCGTCGACTTTCATTTTTCCTGATGAATCCTCATGATTGGCTTGGCAAATTTCGGCGTGAGTTTTAAGCCACTCTTCATATTCAGTACCTTCCAACTTACTTTTCCAATGTTTACAAGACTTACAGTACTTCGACTTTACTTCAACGTCGACTATTTTGCCGGTGAACCATCCAATTAATGACGTTACTCCGAAAAGCGACGAAACCCACGTTTTCTCCACGAACCGTCACCGGAAACAGTTATTCCTGTAAGTTGTATTTTCTTCACTTTTCTTCTTCCGATGCTTCATACCAGCGTCTCGTACTGTGGCTGTCGCAACGGAAATACATCCACAATTTTGTCATAAAAAGACTGAAATATCGGTCGTGGCAATTCCATGAACGCACAAAATTTCATTATTCCGGCTAGTCCTACTCCTGATAGTCGCATTGCTAGCACGATTCGATGATTAATTTCATAGGCGTTTCGAATAAATTTTACGCGTTTTTACTCTACGGAATATTCACGTCCTTCGTGTATATGTGCTGACGCTATTCTAAGATGATTTTGATTCAAATGCTGTAATTTAGTAACGGAGTGTTCCTGATTGGTAGGTCGGCGGTAGGGATTTCAATCCCGAGAATCCCGGGATCCCGTACATATTTAAATCTCGAAAATTATCCCGGGAAATCGATTATGATTTCGGGATTATGTTTATGTCATTAATTTACTATTTTTTGAAGAATAAGACTCGATCTGCCGGTTGGCTTGATCTATTGATCTATAAATTAATTTTATTTTGCTAAACAAACAACAGCCAGCTGTCCAGTTAACCAAGAATGCACTCTTCAATACATTGATTCAAGAAATTCATGTATTCAATCATGGCGGTAGCATGGGTAAAAATCTTCAATTCGCTTTCGAATGTTTGAAAACTATTCTACCAACAAGTGTGGAATTGGAACGGTGCTTCTCTTCAGTAGGTTTATTAAACACAAAATTTAGATATCGTTTAGGAGATAAAACAATAAATAAATTGTTTGTTCTCATTTCTTTAAGAATAGTTCTATGGATGGTAGATTTTTGTATAATGCCTTGTATTATGGTTAGAATAAACTGTAACACCTTGAACACTTTTTATTTATAATTACATCTGTAACCCATAAAACTCTGGATTACCCGGGATAGAGAATTCTGATCCCTAAATCCCAGAATTATAAAAACCCTTATTGATTGCAATCCCTAGTCGGCAGATAGCAGAAATTTCGAAACAATATTTTTTACAAATATAGAATTGTTTTCTTCTTATTCTACAATGTTTCAAGACTCTTTAAGGCCAATAAAACAAATCGACTTTTTTAAAAATCTACAGTGGTGTTACCCCTTAAACAGTGATTATCTTGGAAACAGAGAACTTTAGAGAAGATTGGTATGTATACCAAATTTATGTAAAACTGTCTGAGAAACTGTTTCAAGTTGTATGAGTTGTCAAAATTTTAACGATTACAAAGATATGACTACTTTTAGGGAGTTTTTTAGGGTAGGCAGCGCCATATGAAAGATAGATCAAAACTAATACCATATTATTATTTATTGTCTTAAAAAATAATAATGTACCAATTTTCATGTTCATAATCTAAGAGATAAACGAAATTATTAAAGAAAAACAAAAATTAAATATTAACTTTAAGCATCTGTATCTTCGTTATTATTAACAATTGGACTAAGATAAATTGAGTTAAATCGTAATAATTTAACGTAAGGAATTCACTGTTGCTCTGTATCCCATTACTAATGGACCACCCTGTATAATCTAATTATGTTATGTTTAGAAATCAATATTTAGAAACTGGAAAGCTTTCTGATGAAAATATAAAACAAGAACCGGTTGATACACTGTCACCACCCGGGTTACGTCGAATGGTTCTAGGTCAAATGGAAACTAACGAAGCTAGACCTACACCAAACGATGAACCCCCACCGGGATTAAGCAGAATGGTTCTTGGACAAACCGAAAGTGGTCCGAATATGAAACTTGGTTTTTCGAGAATGATTCCGGGTGAGTCAAGCTCCCCAGAAACATCCAGACAATACCCACCCCCAGTTTCTTCATACATGGATGAACCACAAGATTCGGAAGGTGAAATCAATCAAGCTCCCCAACAAAGATCTGCAACAATCGGAGCTGATACCCCGCCGGGTCTTCAAACTAACTCAAATAGAGCAGAAATAATTATCGGGCAAGATTCGATTTCTCAAGAAAATGATAAAGAACGCCCAGAAAGCATAGAAGGTCAACCAACTGACCCCGGAACTGTCACATCAATCACCTCGGGATTGCGAGATCTTACAATTGACTCAAACACTTCGATTATGGATGATCCATCAATACGTAGATCCACTTCCGATAGCGAAGCAGAAGAAGAATTAAGCAGATCATCGAGGGATAAACAACGAGATCGGCGATACACTCGCGAATCTGACCGTCGTCAACCCGAAAAACAACGCTATTCCCCCATGGAAAGCTACGATCATAATACAAAACGAGGTTATAGAAGGAGAGATCAACGTCATTACGACGACGACACCGATTATTACAGCGATCGGGAACAAAAGGAACGTGAAGATTACGAAATTAATCGAAAGTCAACCTCTTTAAGACGTAGTGATAAAGATTTAGATAAAAATAAGAGACGAAGAGATGGTTACGATCGACGCGGTGCAGAACGATATGAACGAGATATGCCAAGGAAAAAAGATAATTATGATCAAAAAGATTATAATCGGAAAAGTGATCGAAATAAGGAAGGTTATGAAACCAGGAAAGATTACGATATGGATCGGAAAGATGGAAGGGATTACGGAAAAGGGAAAGATTATAAGAGGGATCGGAGGGACTATGAAACAAGTAGAAATAAAGGTGATTATTATGATAGGTATGGAAGGTATGATGATCGATATGATGACCGATCGAGGCCTTCAAGTCGATCGGATTCGATGAGGGAAGGATTTAGAGATCGTGATGAAGAAAGGAGATATAGGGATTCGAGAGGTTCAAGGAGGCATAATCGCGATTTTAATCCTTATATGCAAGTAAGTGATGGAATTAAGTTGTTTCATTATTTTAAGCTCCATCTTTGAACCAATGATTCAATTAATTGACATATAATATATAACTTAAAAAGCGATTTGTGACCAAGGTTTTTATATAGGAGGTTGTCTAGGTTTATACGCAACCGTACTACGCATTACGTCATAAGCGTTGTTCGTTGGGACTGTACGACATGGCACTAGTAGTATGACGTCATAGTGCAATTAAGTGTAAGAAAGTGCAATGTCTTGTCAATTGAATGCAGGTCAGAAAAGTGTGTAAACCGTGGTTGCAACGAATAGATTTTTATCAAAAAAAGTGTATAATGTGTTGAGGTTATGTTAATGTCAAAAAAAATAGGAGTATAACTTTATACAGAGTGTCTCCGAAATGCGTGTACAACGGAAGACCACAGATTCCTTGGCTGAAAATAGGTCGATTTAAGTTAAGTTATCTATATCCAAAGTTGCTTCTTTTCGCCGCTAGAGGACTTCAAAGTTAGCAAAAAAAATTCTTTTATTTTTTATAACTCGAAAACACGTAAATCAATTGTGAAACCATTTTTCTGAAGTGAGTTCCTAGCTTCAATTAACGTCTTTTTATGGTTTTTGATACAATTTTAGAACCACAGGAATGATGGAAAAGTCATGTGTTCCCGGATATTACTCCATATTTTTTTTCTGGCTAGGCGACAATTACATTTGTTAGGTTCTTTTTCCCTTTGTACCCGGTTCCCGTAAAATAAAACGCACCACACAGTTTAACCGCTTTATTTCACAACTTCACAACTCAACATAACCTCTCACAACATAACCCTCTCGCGCCCGTTATATCGCTACTATTGATTTCTTTTTTTTTACATTTTATTATTTTACTAATAGATGGCACTACATTCAGCCTCGCTACTGTTTGAATCGTCCTCGATTCGTTCTTCAAAATCCTCCGGAAGTTGACACCAAGGTTTCATCAGGTCTGCTGCAAATATTGAGTTGAACTTCTTTGAGTACTTTGAGTACGTTGCGCACCGGGTACATCCACCAAATGGTATCGGTCATTTCCTAGCACTTCATTAACTAGGTAGGGTACTTTGTAGAGTGGCATCATCTTTCGTGGTTGCCCTGTAGCTGAAGCTTCACGTTTTATCAGTACTAGATCGCCCTCTTGATATCTTCGTGGTTTTTTATATTTCTTGTCGCTTATATCTTTTTGTATCTTCTGCATCTTTTCGATGTTTTGTATCGCTATTTCTCGTACTTTAAATAACTGATCGTCTTCTAATTTGTTATCTTCTTCTAAGGCCATAATAACGTAATTCTGTAGAATGTTTCTCTGTTGAAAACCAAATAGTAACTCATGCGGGGTCTTCTTCGTAGTTTTATTCATTTGACTATTTAATGCAAACTGAATTTCTCTCAATTTTGTGTCCCAAGCCCGTTCATCATCATGATGCATTGTTTTAATCTCTGTCATGATCGTTTGGTTAAATCTTTCCACCTGTCCATTTGCTCTAGGTGTAGCTGTCGCGTTTTTTATGTGTTGAATGTTGTTTTCCTTACAAAAATCTTCAAAATCTTGTGACGTAAACGCTGTTCCTCGATCAGTAATTAGTCTTGTCGGACATCCAAATATACCAGTTATCTCTCGCAATATCTCAATAGTTGGTTTCGACTTTGAACTCTTCACTGCTCGGATAAAGACGTACTTGGTGAAGTTATCCACACCAACCAAAATATGAGTATTTCGTCGCTTGCTGATTGGAAAGGGGCCCAGATGATCAATATTTACTGTATTAAAAGGGATAGGAATTCGTTCGATGTTGTGTAATTCAATTTCTTTTCTTGCAGATATCTTGTGATATGCACACTCAACACAAGATTTAATATAATTCGTGACTCGTTTTCGCATTTTTGTAAACCAAAAATAACGCTTCAGATGATCTAGTGTTTTCTCCAACGCATAGTGACCCATGTCATCATGACTTCCCTTGATTATTTTCCAAATGATAGCTTTTGGTACCACCCATCTTCGACCTATCGGCCCTTTNAACATAATGCTCATACGTCTCATCTCCACGTTTAACGCGCTTAGACAAATCAAAATGAATGTCGGCCTCATCTACTACCGTTGGAAAATCATCAATTAGTTGTTTTTTAAAAGTTTTCCAATCATAAACCACGTTTTGAACGCTTTCAAACCACAGTTTCGCCGCGCCGTTTAATTTAATTATAGCATTATACAATAACGTTTGATCATCCCACTTAAAAATCATTGCTAAACTTTCCGCGCTTTTAATCCATTGCCGGGCTGTCAACGAATTTGATTTACCTGGATTAAAATCCGAAATAACCTGCTGCATTGTGTTATGGTAATGTACCGAAGTTCTAGCGCCGTCTGCGTTGTCTAATCTTCGTTCTCTTTGCAATAATTCTTTCTCCTTCTTCAACAAATCACGTTCCTGCTGCAAAAGTCGTCTTTCCCACTGGATGTTAATATTAAATTCACCGGTTGCGTCCAACGTAACCTCTTCGCCTTCGTTTCCACCGTCTGTGTTCGATACGAAGCTGTTTTGATCCATTTTAATCACGTTTTTGTTTTAATAACACTTTTCTTCGATTCAACTTTATCTACTTATCCCTCCGCTGCAATTGTTAGGTTCTTTTTCCCTTTGTACCCGATTCCCGTAAAATAAAACGCACCACACAGTTTAACCGCTTTATTTCACAACACCACAACTCAACAAAACCTCTCATAACATAACCCTCTCGCGCCCGTTATATCGCTACTATTGATTTCTTTTTTTTACATTTTATTATTTTACTAATAGATGGCACTACAATTGTATTGTAATAAGGTGTACCATTTGAAAAAGGTTAGCCCCCCTTAAATATTAAAAAGTCGGCGCCACTGGTGCAGTCCCAACGAATAAAGCTATTGGCGGAAAATAATACAGGGAAATAATTCAAATTTTTAAAATAATGTATTACGTTAATATATTTGTGTGGAATATAATTAACTGCGGTAGTAAAACGGAAAATAATTCAATTTGATTTTTATATTTTTTTTCACTTATTATAAAATAATTGAGGGAAACTAAAGTACTAATTGATTGACACTTCAACTCTCACTAAACATAACCTTGAGGTTGCGCGCGCAATCTGCCGCCAGTTACGTCACGAAACACTTCCGCTGTTGCCCTTCGCCCACAAATTAAAATCAAAGTATTGCAGTATAGGAACCTAGACAACCTCTTATACGGGTGAGTTTTTTTCCATGTTTAATATGGAGATTTGAAAACTAGCGGAGATAGAGAGACGATTAAATATGGAAAGTATTGCAGTTTCATGAACTCAATTTAATGCTAGGTTTCTCGAAAAAACCGTTTTTTTTTGCTATATCGTTCGATACCTATGGTTCCGTTATTATTGATTTTAGGAAAAATGTGTAAAGAAAAAATTTGTAGGGTATTATACAGGATGATTCACATAAGAACCGACACAGAACAGGGACATGTAGAGGACAATAAATTAAGACGATTTAACACAACTTATCTCTATACTAAGTTGTACTCCTGAGGAGTTATAGGCCTTCAAAGTAATACATTAAGTTAGAAAAACCAAATTTGGTATACGTTATGAGTGTACCGAGGGTATTAATTGGTAGCAAGTTGAGACCAATTGAGGCATTTGAAAGGGTTGATTACGGGTGATGGTCCCCTAAATTTTGACAGATTTTTTTAATCTTTTGGTGGATTCAGCACGTCGCCAGCACGAATCCATCAAGATGCATCGGTTTCAACACAAGTTGCATCTGAAGCAGGCACGTCACAACGTACTGTCGTAAGAGAACTAAAAAAGCATAGATTTCATTCATATAAAATGGAAGTTTCACAAACACTACCCCCAGATGAGTACAATAAGGGTGTAATAGTATATTAAAAAACAAGTTTCGTAAGACATGCTTAAAATGCACGAATTCAAGTTGAAAAACGAGTGGCGAAGCCACGAGTTTTTTAATGAATGAGTGCTTTAAGTCTTATGAAACGTGTTTTTTATGCTATTTTTTGTAATTCGCGTTTTTATCCTTTTTTTTCTCAAAAATAAAATAAATTTTGACAATGTAGGGAAATAGGTATGTAGCAGTTGGTAACACCGTAACACTTGAAAATAGAAATTTGAATTGACAATTAGAAACTGTCAAAACACAAAATGTATTCACCTGACAAAAATGTTTCATGTACACCTCCCAAAATAAGAGAAATTGTTCAGTGTTCAATGTCCTCATCATTGTGGACCTTGTATTCGATGCTAAGAACGTATTTAAACATCCATAGACAAAAATTGTCACATTGACAACTAGAAAAATTAATGAAGCAATGTCACCAACTTGAACTGGCTCCATAAAATTTTACTAAAATCTCATTACAGCATCGGATGCTGTAAGGAGTCTCATTACAGCATCGGATGCTGTAAGGAGTCTCATTACAGCACCCGTTTGAGTACTGTTAGAGCTTTCATTACCGTCGCGAATTACAAATAATATTTTTTTCGCGACGGTAATGAAAGCTATAACAGTACTCAAACGGGTGCTGTAATGAGATTTTAGTAACATTTTATGGAACCAGTTCATGTTGGTGACATTGGGTCATTAATTTTTCTAGTTGTCAATGCGACAATGTTTGTCTATGGATGTTTAAACACGTTCTTAGCATTGAATACAAGGTCCACAATGATGAGGACATTGAACTCTGAGCAATTTCTCTTATTTTGGGAGGTGTACATGAAACATGTTTGTCAGGTGAATACATTTTGTGTTTTGACAGTTTCTAATAAAATTGTCAATTCAAATTTCTATTTTCAAGTGTTAGGGTGTTACCAACTGCTACATACCTATTTTCCTACTTTGTCAAAATTTATTTTATTTTTGAGAAAAAAAAGGATAGAAACGCGAATTACAAAAAATAGCATAAAAAACACGTTTCATAAGACTTAAAGCACTCATTCATTAAAAAACTCGTGGCTTCGCCACTCGTTTTTTAACTTGAATTTGTGCATTTCAAACGTGTCTTACGAAACTTGTTTTTTAATATACTATTACGTGGTTTATTAACATGTCTGAAGCTGATCATAGCTTAGATTACAGTTTTGTGGACAGATGAAACACGATTTACAAATTGCGACATGTTTAATAGACCTAATCAACATTTATGGATGCAGGAAAATCCGCACCATGTTCAAGATAAGAGATCTCAAGTTAAGTTTGGATTTAATGTTTGGTGCGGTGTCATTTGTTCAAGATTTGTTAAATGGAGGTCGTTATCTTCACTTTCTACAGAACGAGTTCGATATGTGAATGAATTATTCCTGCAGACACGTCATTTGCTTAAATGGTTTCAACACGATGGGGGACCACCACATAATAAGCTAACGGTACGAAATCATGGAAACTTACGTTTGCGTTAAGCTGTCATAACTAAACGTATCTATCAATTGTTTCCATAGTGTACTACCTGAACAGTTTGCAAATTAAAAGAATAAATGGCTATAATTTATTTATTAATAAAAATATCTATGTCAAGTGGTATATCATTAGAATCGTTGAGAAAATGCCTTTTTTATAAAGTTATGGTCAACCATTAGAAAAATTACAAGTTTATGTCATAACTCAAAAATTATTGCTTAAATAAAAAAATCAGTTAGACTGTTTTGTTAAACATATAATACTCTACAAATTTCTTATTTACACATTTTTCCTAAAATCAATAATATAGGGTCATCCACGACGACCGCCCATTAGATGTTTCTGGGGTTCTGGCCAAAATAAAAATTTGAAAATACAGATTTAAGTATTATCAATAGCGTTCTCTTCGACTAAAATATTTTCAGATTTCTAGCACTTCCGGTTATACCGGAAGTCGCCACCTACTTTATTTTTTTAAATGGAACACCCTCTATATTTTTACATATTTGGATTTGTCTGTTTTCAAGGTTTATGAATAACTTTACTTTTTGTAATTTGATTCGGTCGTTCTCGAGTTATTCAAATTTTTCGAGAAAAATCTGCTTCAGCAGACATTTGTTCAAAAAATCAGAGAACACTCGATTTTTGGGATATCAATTTAGAATTCAGAACATGCTTAAACAACATGATGGAGTATGTTTTGGTACCGAGTACGGCTGTCTAGAACGTTTGGTCACTTTACTACGGCGCATTAACTTTTCGAAATGTGGAAGTACCATAACTTCATTTTTTTAAATGGCACCCCCCATATTTTATTACTTAGTCGTCTTCGGTGTCTCATTTTACACTTTTTATATCTGATATGTCCTATACCTAACATTAATACTTTGGGAGATAATTAAGGTTTTTTGAAAAAAAAAACAATAAACCTTGAAAACAGACAAATCTAAATAATATTTAGATTTGAATATTTATTTTTACATATTTTCGCCATATTTTTATAATCGCCATAACAATCAGTGCCCAATCATTATTGGGCACTGAAAAATTCTAAAGCCATTCGTGAGCAAAACTTCCAAGAATCGTGGAATTTTAATGTGTTTTGTGCGATAAAAAACGATAGAATTTTATCACTTTTCTTTTACGATGAAAACTTAAATTAGGAGAGATACCAAGGAATTTTACACAATGTGTTGGGGACAGCATTGCGACATCTTCCAGAATATGAAGCCTGTGATGCTTGGTATCAAATGGACGGTGCTCCTGCACATAGGACCAATGCAATGAGAGTTGTGCTAAACGATATATTTGAAGATAGATGTATTGGAATAAACGGGCCATACACATATCCACCACGATCTCCCGACTTAACTCCACTCGATTTTTTTATTTGGGGTTCTATTAAAGACCAAGTCTATGCGGATCCTGTAAGCGATAAAATCGACATGCAAAATAGAATTCGCGCTGCTTTCAATTCGTTACCCGGCAATTCTATCCGGGAAGCCACTAACCGTCACATGTTAAGAAGAATAGAAGCATGTTTAGGAGAAAATGGCAACGTTTTTCAACATTTAATTAAATAGTTATTTTTGTTATTTTACTTTTTACATTTTTTCTTTAGGTAGTAGGTACAGTTTCGTTTAAAATTAAATCTAATCAATAAAGTTTTGTTTCCTCTAGCAGCTTATTTGTTATCCAATGCG
>NW_019281406.1:0-22824 GCF_000648695.1 Onthophagus taurus | reverse complement strand
ACGCATGCCAACACTTTATATATGGTGTTAGAAGACAGGAGAACATCACGCATACTTTGGGCTAGACGAATAAGTTACATATGTCAACGTTTTAGCAAACGCAATGGGCGAAAACACAAAAATATTAGGGAGCAAGCTTAAAAGTTACCAGTAATCTGCAAATATATTGGCAATTTGGCATCAAAAATGCAGATTGCCACCATTTTTGGCTTGCAGCGTTACAGAAACTTTTAGATTCCTTTTTCTGCGATGATTTGAAGTAGATGCTGATTTCATGATATTCACGCTGTATTTCAACAAGCGCAGTCACTCCTGGAAAAATTCATCATCGCTTTTTCTGCTCGGTACCGTACTTAGCATTTTCATAGTGAGACGAAGCGATTGACACGATAAATGGCACAACGATGCCCCCATTTCATTTTCCTATACTTTTTGAAACAACTTTGCTGCAAGATGCGACGGTTGAAAACATTGTGGCCAGTTTCAGAGTCTCGCATTTCGTTATTCTTGGTATTGTAGCATATACAGAGGCTTCCACTGTTGAAAAACAAATCATTGACGGAGAACAACGCCACATAGTCATTATTAGCGTGAGAATTGATACAAAATATTTGAGTCAATAACATCTCATATGTTTCGTTCTAGTTCCTTAGCCCATGGTGATATCTTCGATCAGAGCCTTGCGAATACCACAACAAACAACGGTTTTGGCTTCATAGGGTTATAATGCAACTCTTTAAAGAAGAACAAAAAAGGCAAATAGCAGCAAAAAAGAAAATGGTGCCAAATTGAAAGTGCCTAAATTGTGATTTAAAATGATATCTCCCTTTCGCAAATTCGATTTTTTATGCATTTTGTCACTTTTATGTCCACAATGATTGAGTACAAGCGAAATTCAATAAATTTTGTATACCGAGAATATTGAAGCTAAAAATTGAACAAACGATGAATTTTCTAAAACGAAGTCCAACGTAAATAGAAAGAATGAAAACCCATAGTAGCTCGATTCGCTCGTTTATATACCATCTATCGTAGAAAAGTATAGTGTAACCAAACGGTAACTCTGGTAGGGCCTCCGTTTTAAATTTGTAAAGAGGCGCGTCGGGTCGGCTACGCAAATTTGTATTCTGTAATCAGCGGGAACGACGAGGTCGGTCGTCAGAGCCCCCCCAACCAACCAACCAACCAGCTGGAGAGAGAGTTAGAGCACCAGTCCAAACAGGGGACCCGTTCGTCGTCGGTTTAAAACTATGTCAACACGGCAAATTGTGCATACACTCATTGTTGGAACGCCCATCAAAGATGTATGAGGCTCGCGGGCGACGCCAACGTCGACGTCGAGATTGCACCCCTCGAGCTCCTCCATACCGGCGCCACCACCGAGACTCCCGTGTTTGGTTTTAATACATTTTCAATGAACCACGTTGAAAGAACGTTTAATGTGCGTTCTACGTGTATATATACCTTTCTTTTGCTAGTATTCCGACCTAGCTTCAACGTAACCCCTTTCTTTCTATCAAGAATCTTTATCGTTATTTTGTGGTTTATTCAACAAATTTTAACACCTTCGATAACAATAAAAATCAAAATGCATCGAAATAAAATTATTGATCGGAAATTTTTGAGGGTTCCGTAAGTTTCTTAAAAAATTCTTTTTATTGACCGATAACGGAAATATGTTTGAAATCGTATATCCGTAAGGTAAACGAAATATGGATAAAATTCAATTTTCACAGAATTTGTGAAATTATATTGAAATTAGATAATCTTCCCAACAGCGTTATCTGGCCGATAAGTTAGTTTGGGTTGTATTACAATGCACGGATATTTTTGTTGGTGAAATTATCGGCAGGATAACTTATCGGGTACTCAGCGGTGCCGATAAGACAGTTATCCGTTAAATATATATGTTTATCAAGGATTTTATGTAAACACTTTGTATGGTTAGTGCATAGGTTAACCTATATTTTTTAAACAATTGTTGTTATTGTAAAAATCATAGTTAAAATTGCAAAGAAAGACATCACTGTTACCCACTTATGACACAAATTACTATACTGCCACAAAAATCCGAGTAAGAAAACAGTAAATTCAAATAAAATAATCATTATTAGGAAATTCTACTACAACAAATTTACACTTGGAGGAGACTTTAATGCAAAACATATGTCTTGGGGTTCTCGCATGACAAATACTAAATTGTGAGGTGCTTGAAGTATTTGTAAAGTAAGAATGAAATGGCAGCCAAGTGATAAAACTATACTTATTTTACACATTCGACCTTCCTCAGGTACCAGAAACTTTAACAGCTACATTCGCAGATGACACAGCGATCTTGGCTGTTGCAGAAAATGAAGCAGTTGCAGCAAATAAGTTACAATTGGCCTTAAATTCAATAGAAAACTGGACCAAACGATGGCTAATAAAACTAAATACAAATAAATCGACATACATCAATTTTACTTATAAGAAAGTACGCATAAATGGCATTGTAGTCCCTTACGCCAACACCGCAAAATATAA
This sequence comes from Onthophagus taurus, assembly GCF_000648695.1. Lineage (NCBI taxonomy): Eukaryota > Metazoa > Arthropoda > Insecta > Coleoptera > Scarabaeidae > Onthophagus > Onthophagus taurus. The sequence continues at coordinate 20,301 of NW_019281406.1, read as the reverse complement.
TGGAAAGCTCACGTCAAAAAAACATAAGGAACTTGATATCAAATTTAGACACCTATATTGGCTTATTGGCAGAAAATCAACGCTACCACTAAGAAACAAGTTGCTAATATACAAGCAAGTATTAAAACCAAAATGGACATAGGGAATCCAAATGTGGGGTTGTACCTGCAAGACAAATGTAAGTCTGATTCAAATATTCCAGAACAAAATACTAAGGTGCATAGTGAATGCGCCTTAGTGACTTGTGACTTGAAAGTAGCATCGGTGTCATCAGAAATTGCATCATTCCCATCTAAACATGAGAAGAGAATGCTACGTCGCCTTCAGAGAATACCCTAAACGTGTGCGCGTTTTTGTGTTTTGGTCTTAAAACGGTAAAAATATGACAATATTTATCTATATTATTGGTAAAGCAGACTGGACCACTGGGAAAATCTGCAAAACATTATCTAGTTGAATTTGGTGTTAAAAATAAGTAACTAATTAGTATGTATTTACTAGGTGTTATACAATTGTGCTATGCATAATATAGAAAAAAAAATACTAGATATGGGGAAAAAGTACTACCAACCGGCCCTTATTTCGCCGATAACAATCCTACCGACAAAAACAGTTTGTACAACAGCGAATATCTTTATCCTCCCGATAAGTTTATCGTCCGGATAGTTATCTAGTAGATATAGAAAAATATTTCAATGACTTTGAGTGGGAAGTAATGAAATCGGTATTAATGGTGCTATAGTTCCAATGCGAATGGATATTAACAATAGATATCCAAAGCATATTGGTATGTCGCTGAGCTGCGGCGACAGTTTGGCGAAAAACCCAGCATAATCCCCATAATTCACGCTTCCCCAGCTACGGTTGTCCGAAACACTTACGGCCGGGGTGGAGCGAGTTGAACCATCCGTTCTCTCTCCCCCAAAAACCCAACAGTGCACCCGGGGTAAATAATTAAATTGAAATTGATCGACCGTCGCGGTAATAAAGCGTAACGATATGAATATAATTTCTGCAGTTTAAAAATCGCGCCCGCTCGGGCGATGATGACGGGTCGGTTTTCCGGGGTGAGGGCAAATGGGGGAAAGGGGGACGATCCGAAAGGGGCAGACCGATGATGGATGTAGGGATTACGAGATGCGGAGAGGAGAAGGGCTCGCCGCTCTGTGGATCTGCTGCCCTGTCAGACGATGATGTATGGCCCGAGTTTACATTGCAAATACCGCGGTGCATCGTTATTTAACGCCAATCATTCGTACCGGCCACTACATGGCGATGCCATCACCCCGTCCCCCTTCAGGTTTAATGAATCGGCCACCGCCACCGACCGAACCGCGTTGATAACGCTTTTTAATTGTGCCCGCCGAGAGAGAGTTGAGCGTGTGGATCGTCGCGACGTGTGCGTGGGCGTAATAGCGTATTGTGCACGCGCTCAAGTCAATTATTTTAACGGACCAAGTGCCGTGATAATGCCGCAACGTTGCGCATTTCAGTTCCACTACCGACAAACACCATAGTCCAGTGATGGGGCTATCCCCCCAACAATTCACCCCATCATCATCCTCGTCCGTGAAATGTTTGGTGTCTATGGAACGCGTTTGCCAACTTTTTCAATTCCGAATTCAATCAGTTCATTGAATTTTCAGTTACCACACTTCGTCAAGTATCCACTTTGAGTATCAAAATGATAGAGTTTTTCATTTTTTGTTCTGTTTTGAAAAACATCTATAACGAAACATTACTCAAATTAACTAATAAATATAAAATCAAATAATATTGGATGCAATAAATCTTATTTAGTCACAATCTCAAATTGAGAGAAGCACTGAAAAAAAAATTACAATCATACATATAGCTTGCAAACGTTAACAATTTCGCATAAAATACTTGTACTTTGTAAAAGTAACAAGTCAATATGAAATTTCTCGATTTCAAAGCAAACCACTTACTACCAGGGAGGTTTTGAAACTAACTGGTATTCTTTGCCATTATTTGGATAAGTTTTAGGGCCGGTTCAGAACATATGAGCAACAGAGATGATGTATCTGATAATAATCCAGCCCCTTAGGACTGGTTATACAATATACCGATAAATCTACCTAATAACTATCCGCTCGATAAACTTATCGGGAGGATAAAGATATTCGCTGTTGTACGAACTGTTTTTGTCGGTAGGGTTACTATCGGCGAAATAAGAGTCGGTTGGTAGCAGTTTTTATTCATATCTGGTAATTTGTGCTGTAGGTTGGTAATGCTAACGTCTTTCTTTGATATTTGAACTATGATTTTGACAATAATGACAATTGTTTAAACAATTATTCATGACACACAATTGACATACCGTACCTATAGGGTGTTATAGGTTAACCTATGCAGTAACCTTGGTAACCATAAATATCTGGCGGATAAATGTCTTATCGGCACCGCTGAGTACCCGATAAGTTATCCTGCCGATAATCTCACCGATAAAAATATCTGTACATTGTAATACAATACGAACTAACTTATCGGCCAGATAAAGCTGTCGGGAAGTTTATCGGTATATTGTACAACCGGTCCTAAGTTCAGTACTGTTGGCAGCATGCATGGATGCAATAATAAAACATGCCAAAAATCAAACAAGATTAGAGCTAATAGAAAAAAAACGAATATCTGGGAACATGATTAGTAAAGATGGCAAGCTAGATCAAGAAATATGCAACAGAATGTCAGAAGCAAGTGGAGTCTATAATCAGATAAACAATACCATGGTAGATAACAGAGAACTAAACACTCACAAGTTGGAAACTTGGATAATGTTAGATAGGTACAAATCAAATATATGAGATATATATGGATGAAGAATCTGAGAATTATGATAAGAAACCCCAGAAGAGTACGAAACAAGATCGTCAGATCCCAACAAGATCCCAGAAGAACTATGCTTGAGAAGATTTACTCTAACTGAGTAAATAAGAAGGACACAGCTCAAATGATATGACCCCGTGGTTCAAATAGGTGAGAAAAGAATACCAAAGAAAATATTCGATATGAATCCATGAGAAAGAAGACGGAGTACACCAAGAATTCAGAAAGCTACAATTGAGAAAGTAGCATTGAAACGGGGAAACACCTACAGGACATAGATCTGAAACCTGTAAAGTATGTGAATGATGTCTTCAGGAAGAAGAACAAGATAAAGACATTTTAGGCCTGTTATTGAAGAGTTCCGTACAGTTCTGAACCTTTCTGCACATACATATTGCATATTATACATATGCATAAAAAAATTTCAAAACTGTTCGGAAGTACAGAATTTTTGAACCAAAATAGACTTTTTACTTAAAGAAGATATAGATCAAGAAGAAATAGAAAATTATTAATTTGCTATTTTTCATAAAATTTGGTGTACACCCATTTCATGGAGCACTTAACGTAGTGATGTACTCAGATTTTTGGCAAAACATGATTTCCAAAATTTTCATCTTTAAAAACTTACATAGTAGTCCTAGATTAATTGTCAAAATCGAACAATAAATACAAGTTTTGTTAGGATGTCCCACTTTTAATTGGGCCACACTGTATATTATACAGGGTGATTCAAAAAACCGCTGACAGACTTCTAGGGCAGGTAATACATCAAAAATTAAGATGAAAAGTCTTAATATATACATGGGGTTGCAAATGCGTCCTATCGTTATGTCTCCTCTATACTAACGGGAAAACAAGTTGCAGAAAGGTACAAAAGATTCTTTTAAGGCATGATTGCAGTCGTTGGCAGATTTGATAACAAAAACATACAAATTAAATTGTCTAAAGTTGTTCAAATCGGTCCAGATGTATAAAATTGTCTAAAGTTGTCTAAAACATCCATAATTTATGTAAAATATGTCTCTAATAGTCTAAATATGGTTGGCATTATCTAAAACCTTACAAAGTAGGCTAAATTTGTTATAAATCTTAAAGATTTGTATGGAAACAAAATCCAGGACTTGTTTTTGATTTTGAAAATTTTATAAACAAGCTGACGTTTCATAATTTTTGTGTGCGATTAAAATTGCATTAAAACAAGTTGCAAAAAGATAACCGATTCTTTTAAAGCATTACTGCAATTGTCGCCAGATTTGATTACCAAAATATACAGGATGTGCTCTTGTGATAACTTTATGAAGAGGAGGAACCTGTCGAAAATTATCTCAATTTGTCTAAAAATAGTCCAGTTGTCTACAATTGTCTAAAATTATCCAAAATTTGTCTAAATATATCTCTAATAGCCTAAATATGTCATTCAACATGAATAAAAAATTGTAATTACATATACATGAGAATATTTTTTTATGTCTTGACGTTTAAAATTCTAAATCACGGTTTTGTTGTAAACTAAGCTTACTCCAAGAAAATGTTAGGATCTTAATGTTACATTTGTAACATATATATATATATATATATATCTCATGAAACCGTTCTTAAATATTTAAAGATATGCGTCCTGTTGTGGCAACTTTTAGATTGCTTGAAACATTTAGTGTAAATCTTTTTGAAAGTAGAAAATCGAGATTATTCCTTTATTTGATAACATTTATTACAACTTGTTTGAGAGTTGACTTTTTCAATAAGAAATTCAATTGAAACCAAAAAATCATCTCAAATTTAAAAGTGTATCAATTTCTTTATTAAATCACTTATAGTTGTTTAGTGTCTTAAATTATTTTTATTACATTAAATAATTTAATTCCAAGAATCAAACACAATAATAATTTAAAAATTTCAAGAATATTAGTTCGATACCCTTTTACCATTTAATTTTACACAAAGCGCTCGTAAACCATAGAAAATGTCCATACTTAATATCAATAACAATTGATTAAAATCGAAATTATTGTATATTCTAAGAATACATTTAAACAAAAAAAGGTAATAAAATCATTTTCAAACTTGTAATACAATAAAAATAGCCTCCTTTCTTCGAATTCTTCTTTTTCCGTCATGAACTGGTACAATCTCTTCCCGGTCGTTTCATTGTCACACCAGAAACGTTTCAATTAAGAAGAATTCGAAATCCCGAAAGCATAACTAACTTACCTATAGAGGAAACCGAGAAAGGATTGCTCACGAGATTATTCTCATTAATATTGCGAAAAAACATTCCCTCAAAATAATTAAATTGTTGGGTAATAATTTAACTATAATTATGAATTGAATAGTGGTTGATTATAATCTTAAAATGTCCAAATAAAAGAAAAAATATTAAGACGAACCAACAATTAGGTTAGGATTAGAACGAGTTTTGCAAGTCTCTTATCTTTTCAAGGGAAAGTTTTACCTGCCGCCCTCTTTCTCTCATCCCCCAAAAACTAGTAGGGTGCGAACTGCTTTGTCTCCATGATATTTATGTATCTGTAGATAATATCTCAAGTAATTGTTCTCTTAATTGGCTCGAACCCTTCTCCTCTCTCTCTCTGTTCGTACCCAGTATGTGATTTTAGCACCCTCAATATTGTCTGTGTGGATACTCGAATCTCAAACCCGTTCTCTCATCGTGTCCATTTACACTCACAATCAGTCTATTCCATTTAGATTGATTCGTAATGAAAATATTGACGTTATTTCGTTTCGACCGTTAATTATAGTACTCGAACAAAAAGTGAAAATGAAAAGGGGTTGTTGTAAATCTCTTTATTAGGTTCAATTTAAGTATTTATATCGGCCGGAAAAATAATATTTATTTAGTCATTTTGTTTTTAATTCTTATAAAAATATAGATATCAATCAAAATGATTCGGTACAAAAGCGACTTTTCGATTATACTATTTGAACAGTCGAGACGACCAATTAAAAAGGCTATTGAGCAATTGGAAACCCGTTACCAGACGGAAATATTGAGGTGTCACTCAAAGAAGAGGGACAATAAATAATTATTGTGAGAGAGCAATCGGACAGTGCCAGGCTAATTGTTTGTTTCTTCGTCGTTTTCGGTTGAACGTTGTTGTTAGATTTTCTGACAAGTCGCTGATGATTTTTCTTCTTTTTAGAGTAATAGGAAATTACCTTCGATGAGCTTTTGGTGTTGGTAATCTACCGTAGCCGCGGGTAGATTATGGGAAGTAGAGCGGAAAATATAAGGTAATTACTTTCAAGTTTCCTCTAGTTATGTAAAAGATACGAAAAAAAAAATTTTTATGTTATAAGTTATACAGTTAAAAAAAATTATTTACTAGGAGTAAAAATGCTCACTTTAGTTACGAGTAATTAAGATATTTAATTAAAACATATTATCATAAATAAAATTAATTAAAACATATTAAATTAATAGCTATTTATGAAAATGGTTCTATTTGCAAATTGCCCTGTATATTGTAAATTCAACATACAGGGTGATTCAAAAAACCGAACAGACTTCTAGAGTAGATAATACATGAAACATTAAGCTGAATAGTCTTAATATAGATCGGGTCGCAAATGCCTCTTTAACGAGATATAGCGGGTCAAAGTTTCTTTAAAATTAAACATTATCTGCAATAAATCTTTTTTAAAAATATTTTCAACGCCACTGCTAATTTTGTCAAACGGGCAGTATTTCTGTGTAAAGTAATCAATTATCTATCAATTGGTCTCTTACAAAAAGCAACAGTTTTTGATTGGATTAACAAATTTTCTACAAAAGTGTTTTTCTTAAAAACTATTGCTTTGATCAAACTTTTGTAAGAAACCAATTGATAGATAATTGATCACTTTACATGAAAATATTGCCCGTTTGACAATATTAGCAATGGCGTAAACAATATTTTTAGAAAAGAGCTTTTTATTGCAGATAATGTTTAATTTTAAAGAAACTTTGACCCGCTCTATGTCGGTTTACCATATCTCTAATATAAGATATGGTAAAGCTCCTTTAAGGGTAGAATTGTTTAGAGACAGGTTACCAAATACCCCATTACCCCCACAACCAGTTCTAACGAGATGGGGAACGTGGTTAGATGCCGCTGTATACTACACAAATACCTTTGATAGTTTTAGAATATTAATAAGTGAATTTCCAGCTACAGCTAGTAATGCAATACAAGATTGCCAAGCTGTACTAAAAGAAGTAGAATTATAAAATAATTTGGCATTTATAAAAACCAATTATAGTTATGTAAGTGACTCAATAAAGGTACTTGAGAAGCAGGATTTACCTTTAGTTAATGCAGTACAGATGATTGAACAATTTCGAGACAGCACATCTATTGTACCAGGACATATTGGCCAAATAATCATAAATAAATTAAACGACGTCTTGTGCAAAAATGAAGAATTCGATACATTATAAAAAAATGCATCCATTTTAAAGGATGGAATTGTTGCTAATTTTATTATGAATCCCGCAGTACTTTCAAAATACAAATTTGCACCAATTACAAGTGTCGACGTAGAGAGAAGTTTTCCAGCTTATAAGAATACGTTAAGTAATAGGAGACATAACTTTACAATGGAACATTTAGAACAACATTTAATAATTAGTTGTTTTCGGGATTAGTAGTTTTTTAACAAGAAAATTAGATTTGAAAATAAATTTTGAATAATATATAACAATTTATGTTTTTTAGATTATAAGGTTTAGTATTTGTTTGATAAAGGACTCCATTGTTGACTTCGGTCAGTAATGTTAAATATAAAAAAAAAAAATTTTTAATTCCGAAGAATGAAATTTATTTGTTCTCAACTACCGGTTTCGGAAAAAGTGTTTCCGTCATCAGGTTGTTGCTACAAAACATGAGTAAAAAATTTTAATTTACAAAAACACAAATATGAGCGTAACAAAAATTTGTTCAGAAATGTTTATTTAGTGAAAATAAAATGTTATTACATTATTATTTTTTATGCTTATTTTATGCCTTATTTTAAAAAAAATATGCTTTTTAAAGCTTTTTTTATTAAAATTTAATGCCTTTTTAGGTGCCTTTTTCTGCGTTTTTGGTGCTTTTTAGTCCGGTCTTTACTCATCATACATCCCAATGGTGTGTTTTTGCACCATTAATGTTTCAAGTCGTATTTTCAGATTTCATATCTTTATTATCACTAAAAACTTGCAAATGTCAAAATTTTACAGAATTTTGTGCACTAAAAATAGTTTTATTTCCATTGTATATTTTAAACAGAAATTTTCAATAGAAAAGAATTAATGCAAATATGGTTTAAATAGCAAGAATTATGAAATATTTTGGTATGTGTAGCCTAACAACCTTATAGTGTTATCATACAAACAGCTAGCACCTTCAAATCTGGAAATATATGGCTGTAAAGTAATTTTAAAAACGCTGGTGCGTTTTCACACCAGTGCACAGAAGCGAATTAGTTAAAAATCTTGGCCAAAAAGATATTTTTGTCAATTTTTTACTTCAAAATTGGTGGAAATTAAAAAATATCTATACAATTAACAAGGATGAAGTATTTTATGATATACTTAAATACAGGGTGGTCTATTACTAATGGGACAGTGAATTCCTTGCATTAAATTGTTACGATTTAACCCAATTTAAGTTAGTCCAATTGTTAATAATAACGAAAATACAGATGATTAAAGTGATGGACTTTCTTGAATAAGTAAACGACTTTATGGCTTTTGCGGGAATTTTATTTTTGCCAATTTTAAAGCAGAATCTTGTACATCTTGTATATGACAAAATCGTAAACAACAACAACTTTTTTATATCACTATGCTTACAACATATAAATTATCAACGGGTAAAGTGATCTAAATACTTATAATAAAATAAACGTTGATCAAAATAATTATCAACTAAATTATTCTAACATAAAGTTAATACTTTATTTTCGCTTTTCTTTAATAATTTCGTTTTCTCTTGCATTATGACCATGAAAATTGGTACATTACCATTTTTTAAGACGATAAATAATAATTTGGTATTAGTTTTGATTTATCTTTCAGATGGCGCTGCCTGCCTTAAAAAACTCCTTTAAAGCAGACATCTTTTTCATCGTTAAAATTTTTACAACTCGCACAATTTAAAACAGTTTCTCAGACATTTTTACATAAATTTGGTATACCTACCAATCTTCTCTTAAGTTCTTTGTTTCCAAGATAATCACTGTTTAAGGGCACTTTGCAAAATTTAATTATGCTCAGTAAACATTAGTTGGCGTTAAAAATGATTTTATTTGGTCAAACACTAGACTAACACCGTCAATTGGCGTTAATACTGGAGTATTAATGCTAAAGAAAAACGAAAATAGAGTATAAATTTTACCCATCTGTATGTTCGTTATTATTAACAAATGGACTAAGATAAATTGGGTTAAATCGTAATAATTTAATGTAAGGAATTCACTGTTGTTCTATGTCCCATTAGTGATTAATAATTTTCAAGGAAAAAATCTTGCAAATAATAAATTGAATTGACACAATAACAACTTTTAATATTTTACCGAAAACTCAGTGTGTCAATTCAATTTTTTAATTTCTTTCTAGAAAATTATTAACTTTAGAACGCTGGTTAGAAACCTTTTTGTGGAGACCCTATATTATCAATTTAATGGTGAAAAAGTGTCCCTTTATGTTTATTTTCTAACTGCAAATGCGCTCCCCAAACCAACAGCACATAGCAGAATTATGATTTTTTTCCGAACTTTATACACACTATAATAAAAATTTATTTTAAGGTAAAACCGGAAAATACCGCAAGAATTTCTAGCAAAATCTATAATAGTAGGTCTTATACTACAACACGTATACACTATTACTTTTGAACAATGTTAAACAATTTATTTTTCGCCCATCTAAATATCGTAAAATAAATTATTTTCTCAATTTAAACATATGATGTAATCAAATAATATTACAAAAAAACTAATAACCGAATTGTTACTTTCTGTATATTATACAATTCTACTTACCATCAGCAATAGGTTCTATGATACATTTTCGAAATATATAAAAAAAAGTGTAAAGGAAAAAATTAATTAAAAACCAACAATTTTTACCGACGTTTTATCTAAGTGATAACTGTTTACTAAACAATCAATTGACAACTAAAATATTTTAGCGGCGATTGTTACAATAATTATAAATAAGGTGTTTCAAGGCACCTTGGGGTTTACTTAATCAAATAGCAATAATTGCATTTTCAGTCTTAAATTTTTCCAATTTTGGCCAAGATTTTTAAAAAATTCGCCTGCATGTGTGCAGTGGGATTAAGGGCCGGTTTATCAATGTCGAGTTAAATCTGTTAGATACGCAACTTATGGCTAAACTTGCCTAACAGATAACCTCAGTGAACCATTTATCCAGCAACTTTCTACCCGACAGGCAGCAACCTACGAGATAGAACATAGATGGTACCCCTGAGTGTTAACATTATATACGGAAATGAAACGTAATTGGTGAAATTTGAATAATTGACTTTAGTTTATGAAGTTGATATAAACAGCTGATCGTGTTTTGGAGGTTATCATTCCTGTGTGCTTTCGGTATTGTGCTTTGTTTTCGAAAACCTCTGTTATAATGGAATTCCTACATGAATATTTATTAGACAGCGATAAAGATGAGGATATTGTCCAACTCTTAAATTATAAACGACGACCATATATTATAAAAGAAAGACAAAAGTCAAAACCACTTTGATAAGTTGGACGATAAGTTATATTTCGGTTAAAAAAGGACACAGGTTTGTCAATCTTGGTTAAAATTAAGACGAGATTATACTATATTAGATTATATTATTATATTTTTTTTTAAATAAAATAAATAATAATCTAGTAATTATTTTCTATAACATTTTTATATTCGTTTGCCAAATCCATCAGCAAGTTCTTTTCTGATGACTAAAATTTGATGATCATTTCTCTTGCTTATCCATCACCACAATTATAAGCTTAATTTATTTTTTGTCGTTATATTTTGATTTTATTGTCATTTCCTTTCACCAAGCAACCAAACTTGTGCTCACATTTTTTTGACAATATCTAATAGGTAAACCTTAACCAGTACTTCAATCTGGTGGGTATCCAAATGTCATATTTATCTATAAGATTACCCTAAACTACGGGTGGATAAACCGACGTTATCTATCAGCTACAATTTTAATTGACAGATAAATCGTCTTAACTAGATATTGATAAACCGGCCCTTAATGGGTTAATGAATATCTTTTCACGCATGCATTAGAAATGGTGATAAACGATGCAATAAGTTTGAAGAAAATACAGCTTAAATGATAACACAAAAGCGAAGTTAGTTCTTCAACTTATCTAAGATGTTCAAACAATCTAAAAAGGAGCTACATTAGATATCTCAAAAAACTTGTCACTGACATTAAAATCAACACTTTCTCTGTTATAACATTTGTGTGGTGATTTAGAAGAAAAATTTTGTAATTTAAAATTTTTTAATATCATAATTAGCACGTTATTTATAAAAATGAAAAAAAAGTTAATTATGATTATGAGATTAAATAGATATAACTCATTGTTGAGGGTGGTTTAATTTCTTTGCTTTATTCACCAATAGAGTGCGTCGCGATACATTTCAAGTGGCTCCCTCATACATTTTTTTTTCGTATTTTCTCAACGTCGCCCGCCGGATCCAATTTGCGCGTTCGTTCGCCAAAGAGCTCCCCATTAATTAGAGATTTTTAAGCACGAAATGATGCGCTTATATTAATTAATTATAGCTTCGTATGTTGTGCGCCCCCGTAAAAATCCCCGCGAGGTATAATTAGTAATCGGCGCGCGCGGTGGCGGAGTGAGTAATTAGTACGTGGAGCGTCCGCTACAGCACGCAGGCAGCAGCGCCGCCGCCGCCGACGACGACGACGAGAAGGAGAACGGTAATAGAGGTTAGGTTTTGGTGGGGACGTCGGGCGGCGCTCTCGTCGTTTCGTTTTGGAAGCGGATTGGCTCGTGGAAATCATGGCAGGCGGTTCTGTCAATCCAACTGGTTCCGTTGGTGGGGATGTTGAAGGCATACCACACCGAGATCCTGCAGGATCACACCGTAGAGTTACGTCTCGCAGTGTAGAGCGTTGCGGACAATCCCGTGTGCTTTGTGCCGTTTTGTGTGTGGTTCTTGTTTTTTTGAGAAGTGAATAGAACCTCTGCCAAGCTGTTCGAACCCACCGAAGATATGTTAGAAGCGGACCTCAAAGGAGGTAGCTTACACGCAACGATGCCACCTCACCACGGGTTACAATCGTATGGATCTCTTAGCGCCCTCGGCCCGCCGCCCATGCAACATTTACAACATCCGCATCAGCTGCATCAGCAACAGGCGCCTCAAATGCACCAACAACATCACGGCCATCAACCTCAACACCTCCACCAACCGCATCAAACTCAACAACACCACCCGCATCAATCGCAACAACCGCAACAAAACCATCAACAAAACTCGGGGGCGAACAACAATAACTCTAGCAATAAAAATCAGAATTTGGAACGGGTGAAGAGGCCGATGAATGCGTTCATGGTGTGGTCAAGGGGCCAAAGGAGGAAGATGGCTCAAGAAAATCCAAAGATGCATAACTCCGAGATTTCAAAGAGGTTAGGCGCCGAGTGGAAATTATTAAGCGAGCAAGAAAAACGACCGTTTATCGATGAAGCGAAAAGATTGCGTGCTGTTCATATGAAAGAACATCCCGATTATAAATACAGGCCGCGCCGCAAAACAAAAACGCTTCTCAAAAAAGATAAGTACCCATTAGGAGCGGCCGGTTTATTACAATCGACGGATCCAGCGGCGAGGAGTGCCGCATCCGCGGTTCAACAAGCTACCGCAAGAGACATGTATCAAATGCCCAATGGTTACATGCCAAATGGTTATATGATGCATGATCCAACAGCCGCTTATCAACACCAGCAATACTCGACGAATTACGGTAGATACGACATGAGCCAGATGCAACATAGTGCGTATATGAACGGTGGTTACGGTGGTTACACGGGAACCGTTCAAACTAGTGCCGGGTCGCCTTACGGCAGTATGCAACAAGCCGGATCTTCACATAGTCCATCCGGATCAAGTATTAAATCGGAACCAGTTTCGCCAAATTCTGGATTACATACACCAACTCCCGGCGGCGGTGGAATCAAAAGGGAATACCTTAATCAACCGCAACAGCAAGGCGACTTAAGACAGATGATCTCCATGTACCTGCCCACTGATACCGCTGCTCAACATATGCAACAATATGCGGCAACGCCCGATTTGGGACCTGGACCTTTAGCACCAATATCGCATATGTGAGAACCACTATTTTCGGCACCCGATCTGGATGTGCCGCCTTTGTAAAATATATATATATATTTAAAAAAAATACTCTTTAGTGGATACGAAAAATAATTTGTTGGGAAGTGTATAAAAAATTATTATTTTAAAAACGACAAATGATTAAAAAAAAGAGGAAATTTTCAATTTTTGATTAATGAAAATTATAAACGATGATTCCTCTTCGTTTTTTTCTCACGACACACAACCAGTATTCGAAAATATAGTTAATAAGGCATCGGAAACGTGTTGTATCTTACGTAAGTACAAAAATCACATCAAAAATCTCGATTGAAAACGTAAGATGTAACAGGTCATTTAAAAAAAAAAGTACTAATTTTAAAGAAAAAAATAAATAACCGTCGTTTTCTTTATTTTTTGTTCTTTTTTCTCGATGTACATAGTAGTTCCTAAGGAAATCCAAAAAAGAAAATAACAAAATATAGAGAATCAATGATTACTTTTCGAAATCATTATTCAATTTTTTTTTTGATTACTTTTTTTTTATTACTTTTTGAGATATATTACCATTGATAAAAATAAGTATTAAAATTGTTTTTTTTTTCAATTTTGGTACGTTATATATAATGTTTATGATATTACGTTATTTGGTATGTATCTGAAAAAGTATTATTTAAATTTCAAATAAAAAAAATTTAAATCTTGTAAATATTAACTTAAAATTTAAACAGTAAAACGAAATCATTTAATTTCAAGTGCCACGGCAACTTCAAAGTACATATTCTGTTTTACATTTGTATTTTTTACATAAAAAAAAGCAGTGTTTTTAATTCATTAATTGATTTTTTTTTAAATCGGCATTAGAAGTACACTCAGACTAATTATTATGTATTATTAATTAGGTTTTTTTATTTATTATTTTATATAATATAATACATTCCTTTTCTTTTTCGTTACTATTTTTAACTATTAGAATTATTATTCTATGAAATATTAAACGAATTCATTCACGAATAAATAATTCATTTAATATTTCTATAAAAATACTTTTTACGTCTTCTTATTATTGTTTTTTTTGTGTACTTCTCGCGTTGACTATTAAAAAAAGTGTATGTTAAAAATAAACGCTCTTACTGTCTTACCGAAAAAGAAATCGATCAAAAAAATTAAAACAAACGTAAGAAGAGAACATTGTCTATGCTGTGATTTTTACGTGACACTTTGAAATACATTGTATATATATAAATACATATATATATATTTAAGTTTTTCAATGTGCAGTACGATTGAGCTAGTTGTTGAATGATGACCGAACGCAGCCGTATGAGAAATTTAACTTGATGACAACAAATATACGTGCGAGTTACAAATTTAAGACTTTTTCTTTTTTATAACAAACACCATAAAAAAATTTACCTTAATTTTCAGTGCTAAAAAATTAAATGTAAACGAAAAGACTTCAGGTAAGTATTTGCACATGTAATAAAGAAACGCTTATGATATAATATATATTTATACAGGGTGTGTTTGAATAACATTGCCAAAGTCGGTTTATGTTTGACTTTCAGTTTATTTTAACAGTTTGAGTCTTTCTAGTATTTACCCACGTTTACAAATAAGTGCCTTGTTATGAGTTGTTATGAGATCTTTTTTCAAAATTAATTTTCTACGTGTTTAATAAAATATTTTTTTAATTATTTTCAAGGAGGAAATTGGGCAAAGTTATTGAAGCACACCGTGTATACAAAATATGTCACTACCATAATCTCGGAATCACCATGCAAGATTATTTTAATTAATCCAATGAAACCATCAAGTTGTAAAAAATCATATTTTGCTCTTTAAAAACACTTTGAGTATTTCCAAATTAAATGTGTCTAACTTCAATGGGACCTCAAGTTTCAAAAACAAATAGATACACTTTTTTTTTCAAAATTGTAATGATCAATATACATATAGATAAATCTATATTTTATGATGTTTTGGGTAACATCATAATATAAAGATAAAACAGGTTAGCATAAATTACCGTGAGGGGACAATAAATATCGCGAAATTTCAATACTTGCAATATTTTACAAGAAGATACATAGATAACAAGCCAACACAAAGATTTAGTTTGGCCGGCGCAAAAGTTTACGACATTATTTTTCTATTCCTTCCCATTAAGCAGTTAAAAAATAAAATAGGTATAATACTTGGTAAATTTTTGGTCAAATTGATAATAAGAAAAAATTTTTAGAAATTGTTTGAAATCTTAATGATGACTTAGGTTGTGATTAAATAAAAGCTTTAAAATGACATCAAACACGACCATATCTTTAAAAATAGCTGAAATAAAACTGGATGAGAACAAAAAAATTAATCAATAATGAAAGTTTTTAGAACGATCGCATTTTGGGTTGTTGTTCAAGATAATCTCATCGCGTTTGCACTCATTTTAAAGGAATTTTCATTTTCTACAAAAATATGTTGTTTTCAAATCATACTTTTATAGGAGTTCCAGAAAACTGCTTTCATACTTCGGGTATAGATAATGATGTCTAACAATTAAAACAATTAGATGGATATAAATTCTGATAGTTGTTACTTTGAAGGATAATTATTATTCTCAGGAAGGATTGTGAGCAATAAAATCGCAATTAATTGATTCGCCAATATTTCGCATCTATTTTCGACGCTTCCTCATGATGAGTAATTGTTCTTAAAGTAAATAAAACTACAATTTACTTACAATTGCACTAAATTTGCGAAAATTTTGGGCTGTCAAAAAAACTACATGTAAAACGTGTTTTACATTGGTGAATCAATTAATTGCGATTTTATTGTCCACAATCCTTCCTGAGAATAATAATTATCCTTCAAACTGATAACGGGATTGAGGAAAAAAATCTCCTGCTTGGTTTTCTTTGAATACTAAAATACTTTCTTGTACTTATTATGAAATATCTCACTATCATTGTCAGCAAAATGTAATGTTCTATGTAGTAGAAAAAAACGATCTTGAGAAAATTGATTTTTGAACTATGTTATGGCAATTATTGAATTGTGCTACAATCCCTCATACATTTTTTCCAGTGAAGTTAATCAAAACAATATGCAGATTTTTTAGACCTGATTGTTCCAAATATATATCCAAATTATTATTTAAAATAATATTGTATACATAGTCAGCTCTCAAAATATAGTTACAACCTATTTATGTATTTACATAAACTTTTTCGCATTTCTTTTCATTGTAATGATCTGTAAATCAGTATTACAGGTACTGATTTCTCGTTTTCATCTGAACATTTCTGTGGATGACAACATAATGGCGATACATCGGGAATTGGATGAATAATGATGAGTACATTTATTAGAGTCTTTTCCTTACAAATTTGAAAATTTATTTGAAAAAGAATTTAGACAGTATGAAACTAGATGATTCCCAACATCAAATTCCCATAAAATAGTGTCCCCAAATACTTATTTAAAAAAATAAGGCGACTATTGTAGATTTCACCATGTCACATTTAATATTGAAGACACTCTGTATCTCTACAAAGGCTGATTGCTAATTAAGTAACACATCCGAGCCAAAGATCATCGCATTGGCATCAAATTTTTGTAATTTAGGATGCAATAATTGGATATCATTAGCCACTCTTTAAAATGATACAAAACGAATATGTTGAGAAGAAGACGCCATCACAATTATAACAACAATCATATACTACTAATATCGAAACTACTTACTAAAGTTGTAATTGTGTATTATCAAAAAATAATGAACTATTTTTCCATCACAACCTAAGTCTCAACATTTACGTAATGGATAAATTGGTGCAAAATGAGATTTTATGCAGAAAAATTCTCAGAACCCAGAAATTTGTAGACGCTGTAGATAGCACCTTGTTTCTGTATGTTTCTGCCACGTAAGTACTTTTAGACCGATGTTTAATAATCATGTAGATGTCGATAAAGTGTATTTACATGTTGAAAATGTGACGAATGAAAGAAAATATATGAAAAGATACTATCGAAATTGGTTATGGGAAATTATCTCTTATAGGATTTTTCCACCGTAGTAGCTCTGGCAAAATGGAGAGTTATCCCATAGGTACTTCATGAAATCTGGGCCATATAAACTAGTTCATGCAATCACAAAAAATAATCCTGATTCAACTGAACAATGTAGGATAGAACTTTGGGCAATATTTTTGAGTAAGGTGGAAACTCATAGGCATCCTAATTCTTTAAAGAAGTTTTCACAGAGCAAGTGCAGAAATGGTAAAATGTTTGGAAGCAGGAATTTAGAAACAATAAAGATTTGGTTAATTACCCTATATTTAATTTGCTATATAATATCCAAATTATGAATCGGACATCGATGGCATAAAGAAAAAGAGATCAATAAGACGTAAAAGTAAGAAGCAAAATGTTGCATATTGAACTTCAAAAGTCATTGCGAACCTAGATAAGAATGGATTTGGAACTTTCATAATTCACCCTAGATCTAGGCAAAATTGTGCTATTCAATATATATAACTAAATTCGAGCAGAGTTTTTATCTTACAGTTACTAAAAAATTAAGCTTAATTTTCATACACTTCTTTCTGTTCAAAATTTGAATGTTCTCAAAACTCACCTTATTGATTTGGACGATGCAAGTGCAAAATAATCGCAACTGGTACGGAATGCGATAAATAAATAAAATTCAAATTTGTCAATAGAAAAAGAATAAGACTGCGTACAGCTGGAAAACATTAACATTTTTCATTGCCAAGACCATAGATTTCCATAGACATAAATCTTTTTCAATTTATTCATTTTTAAAATGTGTCTACTGGTTTATTGAAATGAAGAATACACTGATTTCAAATTTGGCAATAACAAAAAAAATTACGACCGATTATTATCCAAACAAATAATCTTTAGCAACCAAAACCACATTTTTTTCAATTCTTTCTTCATAACGCGTACCGATTGATCTATAGAACATGCTGAATATTCGCAATTCAAATTTGGCAATGACAAAAAATAGACGTTTTTGAAGATAGGTTGTTCTGAACATGTTTGGTGCAATGGGAAAAGCTGTAAAATTAATATTTCTGTACTAATTAACTCGATTTCAATTGTATTATATTTTTTATTAATTATTTTTTACTTTCACATTAAAATTTAAAAATGCTAGGCTGAGGTAAAAGGCTAAAAAATACTTTTTCTTATTTAATACAAAAAAAAACGGATGAATAAACAACTAGAATTGATTCGAAATACAAAAAAAAATCTATAATATTTTATAACCAAAAATCATAAAATGTTTAAATTATTTAATTTCCTTCATCATTTATTTACTTTTAAAGTTATATTTGTGTTAATCGAGTTATAACTTTTGTCGGTTTATGGTCGAATACTTTTAGGACACCGATACAAAAGCTTCACTTTCTTTTTCACCTCGAAAATTAGATTAATTCGTTTTTATTTAGAGAAGAGTAGCCAACAAAAAAAAACTAAATAAAACGACATAAATGACAATGGGATATTATTATCCTTCGCTGAGATTCGAATTTAGGCAATCTGTGCCACGGTCCATTACCCTCATCAAGTCATCAGCTCGCAAAATTTAATGTTCTCCCCCATAACGGGCAATTGCACTAACACGTTTTTCCTCCTCCCTTATTTGATGATTTTAAAAAAATGTTTACTCGATTTAAAACCGTTTAAAAACAATACTGAGATAAATTAATTATTCATTTTTCGTCCTAGTAAAGTAATACAATTCTTTTCATATTAAAATTATAGTAGTAAATTTATGGCAGTGCTAACAACACCGTAAATCAAATCACATAAACGTGTATTTTTTAACGGCGCATATCAATCTTAGTTTATGCGAGAGACGATTAAAAAATTTATTACTGCCCTTTCCCAACAACAACAGCAACAACGACTACGATGGGGACGTAAAAATAAAAACAAAAATTGAGAAAAAAACGAAACAAAATTTTTTCAAAAACACTAAAACCCCTTTTAACATTTTTTTTTTATTCAGCACGTGTTTCCGTAAGTTTTCTGCGATGACCCGACACTGAAGAGAAAAAAAAAATAGTAATAATAATAAATCCGGGGAGGCGGCTTCGGCCACCGGCCTTCTAGATTTATGGTCCGCGGGTGTAATAAAGCGGGTTCCTAAACTCCCCCATAAACAAATTCCACATCAAATCTAATTTTAGAGTTTCTCGCCGAGAGTGGACCGGACAACACCACACACGGTAAAATGTTGAACACCGAGGCTATAAATATGGATTATAAAACATAAATTTGACAGAACGGTAAGGTACCAACCACCAAGAACTTCTCTCTCGAATAGGTGTGTGGAAAAAATGCAATATATAACTTTACAAAACTGGTTTTAGCAAAAAACAAAAAATACTAATAAAAAAAATTAGAATTAAATATAGTAAAAACTCGATAAGACTATTAAAGACTCTGAAGAAGCACGGCTAAACCTGAAACTTTCTAGTCCTAGGTCTAGTGTTAGTTCTAGTTTTACACTAGCAATGTTACTGGAACTAACACTATACCTGGAACTAGAATCGTTCAGGTTTAGTCGTTTTTAGAGACGTACGGCTAAACCTGAATGATTCTAGTTCTAGGTATAGTGTTAGCTCTAGTTTCACACTAGCATTGTTATTAGAACGAACACTATACCTAGAATACCTAGAACACTATAACTAAAATCATTCGGGTTTAGCCGTCTTAAGAGATGCACGGCTAAAGCCGTATGTTTCTAGTTCCAGGTTTAGTATTAATTTTAGTTTTACACTAGCACTGTTACTAGAACTGACACTATACCTATAACTAGACGGCTAAACCCGAATGATTCTAGTTATAGGTATAGTGTCAGTTCTAATGCCTAGTGTTAATTCTAGATTCAGTTGTTATACAAGGTTAGATAGTTGTATATTTTTCATTGAACTAAAACTAGAACTAACATTAGACCTAGAACTAGAAAGAATTTGTCTAGTACTAGGTCACTAGCAATGTAACTCGAACTAACGCTATACCTGGAACTAGAATCATTCGGGTTTAGCCGTCTTTAGAGACGTACGGCTAAA
>NW_019281405.1:9608-28593 GCF_000648695.1 Onthophagus taurus | reverse complement strand
TTTGAGAAAACAATATTTGAAGTTTTGATAAAATTTTCAATGTTGCAATTTTCATCGATAACTTTCAAAATTCGCTATAAAATTAATTTCTTGAAAGATCCTTGTGGAAATATCAGCAATTATTAATTAAAGTATCCTCTTTTTAATGCAAAAATCCGTTTTGAAAAATCACTTTTAGTTCTTGAGAAATAAATTTTTGAAATAATCGACAATTTTTTCAAATTTTGCAATTTCGCCGATTAAGTTTTAAAAATTCGTATAAAATCGATATCTTGGAATATGAGTATGAAAATTTCCCAAAGTGTTAATAAAAGTGCCCTCTTTCCAATGAACCAACCCGTTTTGAAAAATAACTTTTCGTTTTTGAGAAAACAATATTTGAAGCTTTGATAAAATTTTCGATATTACAATTTTCATCGATAACTTTAAAAATTCGCTATAAAATTATTTTCTTGAAAGATCCTTGTGGAAATATCACCAATTATTAATTAAAGTATCCTCTTTTTAATGCAAAAAGCTGTTTTGAAAAATCACTTTTCGTTCTTGAGAAATAAATTTTTGAAATAATCTATAATTTTTTCGAATTTTGCAATTTTCGCCGATTAAGTTTTAGAAATTCGTATAAAATTTATTTCTTGGAATATGAGTTTGAAAATTTCCCAAAATATTAATAAAAGTGTCCTCTTTCCAATGAACCAACCCGTTTTGAAAAATAACTTTTCGTTTTTGAGAAAGTAATATTTGCAGTTTTGATAAAACGATCGATGTTGCAATTTTCATCAATAACATTCAAAATATGGCGAATGCTGAATACGATAATGTTGAGCACACTTTGTTCAAGTGCCATTGAAAACGACTCAAGACAAAAAAGGATTTTTTTGAAGTAAATATCAAATAAAAAGATATTCAAAAAACAAAGATACGGATTTATTATTAATATTAAAAGTATTTTTACACATTAATTTTATTTTCTTGTTATTACCTAAAGCATCACTTATCGAATAAATACATTTATTTTATATATATAAAGATAATATAACAGTAAAAGTATTTACGCTTTTATAAAATTTCGGTGGTAAATCTATTTATTTATCTAAAAATAAACTATGTTTGTGATTTTTTTTTATTACAACTCTTCAAACCTTTTCAGACATATTAAAAAATATATTTATATAACACGACAGTTATTGGGAGAGAAAAATAAAAAGAAATATTTAAGCAAAGCACTGAAAAGTTTTTTTTTTATTTTAATAACGTTTTTATCCTTCTTGGCCGAAATCTTCAGTAAACTTCGTCAATTTTTTAAGATCCTCATCGTTTACAGTTGGTTTAGAAGTCGCTAAAGATCTTAACATATCTTTCTACATTAAAAAAAATAAAATTAAGTTAATACAAAATAATTTTTTATGATTTTAGGTTAAGTACCATTATAACGGGTGGTTCTAATAATTTATCCCCTTCAACTTCCATCCAAGTCATCTCAACAGCATCGGGATCTCCCGGAGAACATGGTGTTAATAAATCATCTACAATAACGTTGGGATCTCGCGGACTTGGACCTCGAACCTTTTTAAAATGAGTTGCCGTTTGAACTTTTCGAACTGGTTGCATTAAGGCATCACGAACAACTATGCTTATATCAGCTCCGGAATAACTAAGAATTATAAATTATTATTATGAAAAAAAAATTTAATTTTCGATTTAATACCCCTCAGTTTTTTTAGCAAGAACTCTTAAATCTTCTTCCGTTAAATGCGTCGGAGTGTTACCTAAATGTAATTTAAACATGGTAAGTCGAGCCGGTTCTTCAGGAAGTGGGATATAAATTCGTTTCTCAAAACGCCTACGAATCGCCGAATCTAAAACCCACGGGATATTTGTGGCCCCCAAAACCAATATTCCATCGTTATCGTTGCCAACGCCCTGCATTTGCACCAAAAATTCGGTTTTTATGCGCCGGGCCGATTCAGATTCGTTGTCCGATCGAGACGAACACAGCGAATCCACTTCGTCGATAAAAATAATGCTCGGTTTGTGTTGTCGGGCTAATTCAAATAGATTTTTTACTAATTTTTCTGATTCACCTAACCATTTTGATACTAAATCGGACGATGAGACGGAAAAAAATGTTGAGTTGTTTGCTTCCGTTGCTACAGCTTTTGCTAAGTAAGATTTTCCAGTACCTGGGGGCTAATTTTAAGGGTTAAAAAAAAATTGGAAAAATTTAAAAATCATCATGTGACTTAAAAATCGATACGTCACGTTTTGTGACGTCACAAGCGATGTATTTTCTTATTAAACCGGTCAACACCTAATCTACAAATTGTTTATTTTATAGCCATGTACAGGGTGTTCCGTTAAGCGTACGGAGCGGCTGTATCTCTAGAACGGTAAGGCCTAGAGGTTTGGGAAAAAAATCCTTATAAGCAAAGTGACCAAGAGAAATAGCTGGAAATTATTTTTAAGTTCGTAATTCGACCGCTAGGAGGCGTAACTGCCATTGAGAAACATAAAATTCCCGCTATCTCAGAAAGTTACACGATGAGCTATAACTTTGACAACATCATTTAATAGCTTGGATAATACCGCATCGCTTTTGTTTTGCGATATTTCTCATATCTGTCATAATAAGGGAGGGGGAGGCCAATGCGTTTTCATATGTTTACATTTTAATATCTCCTAGACCATTCAACCGATTTGAATATTTTCGGTGTTGTTTGAAAGAGCATTTTATGCTCTTTTTAAAGATATTTTTCAGTAAGACCGTTTGCTTTAAAACAAATGAGCTAGAGGGCNCGCGAATTACAAAAAATAGCATAAAAAACACGTTTCATAAGACTTAAAGCACTCATTCATTAAAAAACTCGTGGCTTCGCCACTCGTTTTTCAACTTGAATTCGTGCATTTCAAGCGTGTCTTACGAAACTTGTTTTTTAATATACTATTATGAAAACCGTTAACCTTAGGTATACCGTAAAACGTGGTGTATAGGGACAGTCCGCCAACTTTATGAAGATGTTACGGCTTTACTTTTTATTTTAATATTAGTTTCTGTGGGGCAGAAGTCCGAACATGGTGTGTACTTTTCATACCTAAATAATGGCATTTTACAAAAAAATGTTAAACGATAGTTTTTTTTTAAAAAACTGCGTTGTCCCTTTTCGCCTGGAAATGTGCTGATTAGGGACGGTCATGTTATTCAGCCGTTATTCTCATTTAAAGCGGCTGAGGTGTAAAGGGCAACATTTAGAAAAAATATATTGTATAAAAAAAAGCTTTGTCCCGATTCACATGGAAGTCCCTATACACCTCGGTTTACGGTACTCTATTTTTTAATTCAGAGAAGTGTTTTCAAATTGAAGAGCCAAAAAGAAGGGTTACTATTGGTCAGTTTTAAGCAAAATTTACACTAGGAAAATTCGAAATGTTGCCGGTCGCCTAGAAACATTCAATCTAGCTTATCCACATCGAAACCATCCCTTCCAGCGGTAAATTAGAGTCAATCTAAGTCACGGAAACAGATCGAAAGTATCCACATTCAAACCAAATTCATCTTATACTCAAATGCTACCCAACGCATCCACATCCCAGCCATAATCAAATATAGCAACACAATCTAAGCTAAACCAAAATCATTCATGTCGCAAATAACTGAAATCTAAACCAACCCCTTTACAGGTCTCAATCGAATTTATCTTATTCACAAACAAAACAAACAAAGCAAATCAAACCATTCCACATCCAAACCGCAGTCACAACCAAACGTAACTCTTTCCAACTCAAGCCAAATTCAATTAAAACCATCTCAGTCAAATCCAGCTTATTCATACCAAGATTCATATACAAGCTGAACAAAATCTCGCTTGTCTATACCGAAACCAATATTTTCATAAATGAAGTTGACCCCACCCAAACCATATAAATAAACCTATGTTGTATATTTTTCTTGAACTAAAACTGGAACTAACACTAGACCTAGAACTAAAAACATGTAAGGTTAATATTTTTTATGCTCTTGTTTGTTTTTTGAGATACATCCATCATGTTTGGACACATTTTAAAGATATTTTCATAAAGAATACATCATGAAATAACACCATGAAGTTGTCTATTATATGATAAGTAACTTCAGGTATAAAATGCCAACCTCAATTTTGACATATTTGTAATCTTCATCAAAAATCCTTTAAAATCAGCACGATACGTTTAATTCCAATATTACTCGAGATATAAGCAACTTCCGGTTTGAAATGTCAATGTCATTTTGATATATTCTTAATTTTATAAAATGTCTTAAAATTTTTTACAAAAACAAAAATATAATAAAAAAATTCAGAAATTAAGGTTGGTATTAGTATTTAAAAATTAAATTGTTATCCTCATTGTTGCTAACTTCGTGTTTAATGTTTTTGATTTAAACTTTTTGTTTTTTGAGATAAGTGCGTCATGTTTGGACTCATTTTAAAGGTTATTTTATAATATTATGGATATAATAATAAAATATATAATTAATATTGATGTATTGTACATTAATGGATTCAGAAAAAGAATCTCTATCCAATAGCGTGAAGAAAAACATACCGAGCAATTTGAAAATCAAAAATTGATAATCGCTTGAAATTGAAGATGATGTTGGAAAAAGTTTATTTGTAGCGTGAATCATTGTATTCGTCAAACCTTTTCATTTGATATTTCGCTCATGAAAATCGGAATGTAAATGACAGAATTGCAGCTTGCGGCATTCTTGTGTGACAACCTGTACAGGTAGGTTTTATCACAAATGCTATGGATGCATGAAGCATCTGTCCACAACCTGATGTAAACTTGCATAATATGCATTCTTGGTTCGAGCAAAACCCACATTGCTTTCACCCCTTTATCCATTGGGTAGACTAAACGACCTGACTTTTCAAGAAAAACCAATAACCAGGGAAAATATGACAAAACACTAAATACCAGTAGAAACGTGTCCAGTGCCGAGACTTACGCAGCGCTTTTTTTTCGTCGAAACTAGATTAAATAAATGCATCGAGGTTTATGGAAGGCATTTCGCACATTAGTTAGTTATTTTTACCAAAAATTTAAGTTATTCTAAGTGTTTTGGTTTATTTTGTTTTATTATCATTGTTGATGTTTCATTGATCCGTTGGCTTTTCAACACGCCTCAAAAGTAGTTTTGAAGCAGTTCTAAGCTTGGATAAAGTGTGAAGGAAGGTTCTAGATAATAAAATATTTGTTCTCTCTTATTTGTTTCCTAAGGTAACTTGATCCGATTAAGATATACGAATTTTTAACATTTTGTTTTATAATTCGAGAATGGATGGAGATATCGAGATGCGGTTTTCACTAATATTTAGCAAAATTTATGGTGATTAATGGTCTGTGAAGTAAATAGTACCGTTCCATTTAACTTTTTTTCAAAAATCACAAAAATATGTAACCGCTGCAGATAACGCCCTCTAGCTTATTTGTTTTAAACCAAGCAGACTTACTGAAAATATCTTTTAAAAGAGCATGAAATGCTCTTTCAAACAAGACCAAAAATATTCAAATCAGTTGAATGGTCCAGGAGATATTAAAATGTAAACATTTGAAAACGCATTGGCCTCCCCCTCCCTTATTATGACAGATATGAGAAATATCGCAAAACAAAAGCGATGCGGTATTATCCAAGCTACTAAATGATGTTGTCAAAGTTATAGCTCACCGTCTAAGTTTCTGAGATAGCGGGAACTTTATGTTTCTCTATGGCAGTTACGCCCCCTAGCGGTCGAATTACGAACTTCAAAATAATTTCCAGGTATTTCTCTTGCCTCCTTTGCTTATAAGGATTTTTTTCCCAAACCTCTAGGTCTTACCGTTGTTGAGATACAGCCGCTCCGTACGCTTAACGGGACACCCTGTATATACAGGTATCTTTTTTCTGCTAAAATTACATTTAAAATAGATGTATTGTACATCAATGGATTCAGAAAAGCAATCTCTATCCGATGACGTGAAAAAAATATATGCAGCAATTTGAAAAACAAAAGTTAATAATCGCTTGAAATTGAAGATGGCGTTTAAAAAAGTTTATTTGCAGCATGAATTATAGTATTTTAAACCATTTCATTTGATACCTGGATCATGAAAATCGAAATGTAAATAACAGAGTTACAGGTTGGGGCGTTTTTTGTGTGACACCCTGTATAATAACTAACTTCAGGTGTAAAATGTCAACTTCAATTTTGACATATTTGTAATCGTCGTGAAAAATCCTTTAAAATGAGCCCAAACATGATACGTTTCATTCCAATATTACTCAAGATATAAGCAACTTCCAGTTTGGAATGTCAATGTCATTTTGATGTATTCTTAATTTTATAAAATGTCTTAAAATTTGTCACAAAAACAAAAATATAAAAAAAAATTCAGAAATTAAGGTTGGTATTAGTATTTAAAAATTAAATTGTTATCCTCATTGTTGCTAACTTCGGGTTTAATGTTTTTGATTTAAACTTTTTGTTTTTTGAGATAATTGCGTCATGTTTGGACTCATTTTAAAGGTTATTTTATAAAGATTACGAATATAATAATAAAATTAAAGTTGACGTTAATACCATCAAAATTATTTTTAAACGCACGGCTAAACACGAATATTTTTAGGTTTAGTGTTAGTTAAAGTTTTTGTGCAATAAAAATATACTACATAGTAATATCCTAATAGTTCTAGGTCTTGTGTTAGTTCTAGTGATAGTGCTAGTGTAAAACTAGAACGAGCACTAAAGCGAGAACTAGAAATCAAGACTTCTGTACTGTTCGTGCATTTTACAATTTTATTAGTAATAACTTTTAATCTGTTCAATTTTTAATTTCTTTGTTTTTGTGTGTGAGAAAATATTTTTTATGGTAGTTTTTTACATTTTGGAATGTTTATCACTTGCATTTTATGACAAAGCTTCTGAAGATGACTTTTACTAGTCGAAACATGTAAAGCTGCATAATTAAAATAAAATAACCAATATAAGTACAAAGAAAACATCTTCATCCTTATTTTTATTAATGAATACTTGGTTAATATGGATTATGAATTAAATCAATTTAATAGTATTTCTTTCAATTTCAATAAGATGTTCCAGTTTGTTAATAAAAATGTTAGACAAAAGTCTACTTAAAGGAAGTTATTAAATTGGCAGAAATTTTGTTTAGTACATATTTTCAGAAGATTATGAAAATGTGATGCATTCTCTGAACCAATTTTATTAATTAACAATTCCCAGCTAAATCTAAAGTTTTTTTGTAAGTAAATTATTTAAGTTTAAAACGAGAGTAGTTTCATAGTTCTATATTTAAACTATTCTGTGATTTTGTTGAGGCGAAACATGTCAAAATAGAAACTATAATACTCTTACCTTTGGAATTTAATTATAGACTGGTTAAAAATTTAATATTAATTACGATTAAATCTTTTTTAGTCAATGGATCCAATAAACCCCGATAAATGTTATTTATGCGGCCACATAGCATCAAACATGCTAAATCATTTAATAACAAACCACGCCGGATGCGGAGTAGCCGTAAATTACGGCCAATGCGGATTCGCCTCCGGCGCTTATTACCTCCTTTGCAACGCTTGCAGTAAATTACAACTTAAAAAAACCATAAACGATGGAAATCACGTTTATTACCAAGCCCCGGATATAATCTTCGACGAAAACGATGTAACGGAAGAATACACTTGCTCACTTTCTTCGTTAAACTCATACGACGAAACAGAATTAATCCAATCATTAGAAATAAACGAATCAATCCAGCGGAATTTAGCCCCGTTTAAAGACCACGATCCTTTGGGGGCGGCAATAACCCCCTCGGTGATTATACAAGATTCCGAAATTAAATCAGAGTATCAAATGAGATATTTAGGAAGTCAAGCCTCTTTGTTAATAGCCCCTCAAAATCGAATTTTAGCACTTAATCATCTTACCAAGTCGATGCATATCTTATTATCAAGGAATATAACGTTAAATTTGTTATCGTTATTATCAATTGGAGCGAATTCGATTAATTTAATAAGGAATTTAAAAATGATCGGTTTATCTGATATAAGAAAAGTGGTGAAATTGATGACTTTAACCGCGATGAATCGCGTTGAAATAGGAAACGTCCACATTAGAAACGATCATATTTACTCATTAACTGTAACGAAATGTTTCTCACAATTTTTAGGAAGTTTATCAAGTGCTTCTTTGAATCATTTAAGTGTTAGTATAGCAGCTTTAGCTTCGAACGATGTTGAATCATCGAAATTAATTATTGGGATGTGTACGAAGGAATTAATGATTGCTTCGACGAGGAATTATTTGCCGAAATGTGAATTTGCCGTTACGCAATCTTTAGTGCAGATGTTATCATCGCACGGAGGATGCTCTTTATTAGAAGTACCCAAAGATGATACTTCAATCCCATCTTTAATCGATTCGGATTCATTAACAGGCCCTTTAGCCTTAATAAACGCGTTATCGGCGTTCGTTTTATCCGGGAAAGTGTCCCAAGAAAATCGACAATGGGCGGCGCAACAATTATTTAAATGCGTCGCGACGAAAATCCAAATGAATTCGTCGTTGGATCAAATTAATTACGCGGATTTATCGAATTGTTTGCCTCAAAAACAGCTGATTAATTTAGAGGGACACGATAATCGAGTTAATTTGTTGGATTATAATTTAAATTGTAATTTATTGGCTTCTTGTGGTTACGATGGGACCGTTAGGGTTTGGTCGTTTGAAAACGAAACTCAACCCCTTTTAGAGCACACGTTCGTTTTTTATCAATCGACCGATTTATTTGGGTGCGAACTTCAAGATAAACCGATTTCGCATTTAAAATGGTCAACGGCCGGGAAATATTTAGCGGCCGCTATGGAGAATGTCGTTAATATTTGGCCACTTCCTAAAAATGACGCCACCAATCCCGAATTAGCGAAATGGTTCATGGAAAATCAAGAAGAAACGATAACCGCGATGGAGTGGCCCAAAAATAAAGAGTTTTCTCATAGCTCAAAGGAACATTTATTGATTGGGAAAGTAGATGGGTCGGTTACTTTAATGGCGTTTAGTGAAGGGACGAGATCTGTTGAAACGCTTTTTAATTACTGTTTAAATTCGACTGTTGATCATATCGCTTGGTTTCATGAAGACCAATATTTCGCGATTGGGTACATGGATGGTACGTTAAAATTGGGGAGTATTCACGAAGATACGCGAATTATAACGACGAGGGCTCACGAAAACGAAATCACCTCAATCGATTGGAACTCAACCGGAAGTTTATTAGCGACCAGTTCTGATTTAACCGTAAAAATTTTTACAATCATTGAAAGCAAAACCGATTTAATTCACAGTTTAAATCACACCCACGAACCAACCATTTTGAAGTTTTCGCCGATTATTGGAAATTCTTCGAAGCCGTATTTATTAGCTGTTGGTATGTAATGTTATATTTTATTTTATGATTATCCATGAGGTATATGAATACTTCTACTACTTCATCATCTTTATTTCTACTTTCTCCTTCCACATCTCCATTTTCTACATTTTCATTTGTACTTTTGGTCATATAGAAAACATCTATTATGGCTAAATTTATACCATGTGCCAAGTATAACTGATGCACTGATAAATGCACTTAAATCAAAAGTTGCCAACTTTTCTTCAACTAATGATAAACATTTTTCTGCTAGTACTGAACCAATTGTACGTACTAACCCGATATTCCTAAATAATTCTTCACTAGAGTGCACATTAATATACGAATTGAAGTCCACTCATCGAATGTTATGCTGAATAATGTACCTTTAGACTTTAAACTACATATTTCAGAAGTTATTTTATCTTTAATTTTGTCAGAGTGGAGGAGAACCGCATTCCGTATTGTGGTTGAAGAATCCTCTTGTTTATAAATATTTTCTGATGTGTTGAGAGGTAATAAAGATATGAAATGGTAAGCCTTCTTACGAGCCAGTAGTTCAAAAAGTTCATCACTCTCCTTGTTTTTGAAATAGCTGATAATCAGTTTTGATTTCTTGGAAATAATTCGACTATCAGTGTCTAGTTCTAGGTTTTGTGTTAGTTCTAGTGATAGTACCAAACTAGAAACATGCGGGTTTAGCCGCACGTCTCTCAAGACGGCTAAACCCGAATGATTCTAGTTTTAGGTCTTGTGATAGTTCCAGTGATAGTGCTAGTGCAAAACTAGATCAGACACTAGACTTGGAACTAGAAACATTCGGGTTTAGCCGCACGTCTCAAGACGGCTAAACCCGAATGATTCTAGTTTTAGGTCTTGCGTTAGTTCTAGTGATAGTGCTACTGTAAAACTAGAACTAACACTAGACCTAGCACTAAGAGAACCCGAAAAGATCACCACCGACCTTATTTTGCTCCCCCCAATATAATCTAATGCCCACCAAATCGAAAACAACACTACAACAAATAGATAAATATAGTATTTGGAAATTAAACTATTTATACTACGATGATTATTTATTTGTGAAATTGTCTTTACCGGTTTCGGCACATTGCCGTCTTCAGAAGACTTGTCAGGTTTTCTACTAAGGATGTGAGTACACACATCCTTTCGAGCCAATAATTAATGTCCGTTGGGGTTAATCTTGTTCTTCAATAAATCGATAATCCGCAAAAATCGCAACCTATGTTTGAAATAAATTATCTTTCGACATCGTAGAAAACCTGACAAGTCTTCTGAAGACGGCAATGTGCCGAAACCGGTAAAGACAATTTCACAAATAAATAATCATCGTAGTATAAATAGTTTAATTTCCAAACACTATAATCCAAACGGTGATATGGATGCTTCTACATCTAATAAATAGATAAATGCCAGATATTTTTCCCGAAAATTCTATAGATAATTCCGGACAATAAACCCCAAATCCAGCCATATGTATCTTCTTCTTAACCGACCCATCCGTGAAAAAGAAGATGCTGTTACGAAACATACTTCCCGCTTCATCCTTAAATGCACTATATTACATTACTTGTTTAAAAAAAAAGAATGAAATAAGTCTTTATTAATAAACAAACAGCTACAAAAGGGTTCGTCCGAATTATATCACGCGAAACGAGTTCGTCAAAGATTAAGTATAAACTAAACTAAACTTCACTCTTGCAACCGTCCTATAGCGTTTTAGAGTAGAACCGGGCTTCGGCGACGCTAAGTCGTAAAGACAGATGTTGCATTACTCGCACGAAACCGATCGATAAATCTAAAACTTCTTCCCTCTTTGTTCTTCTCTTGCTACAACTATTAATATTTGTACTGGATCCGCTCCGCTCCATTTCATCATATGATCTAGAATTGGTAACCCGCTCAAAATTGTCACTCCAACATCTCCCAAGCCCACCCTATAATTAAACATGTCATTCAATCTTGTTCTCCTAAGATCTTCTATACAGGTGTCCCGCAACGATTGTACAATACTTCACCAGCGTATTCTCTGATCGAAAATAGACAAAAAAAGTCTAATAAACATAGGTCCAAAAATGGACCATTTTCGAGATATTCAAAATTTTAGTTTCATAAGTTGACCTATTGTTAACATCATTAATTGTAACGATTGCCATGGTTACGATGGTTAAGATAAAGTTTAATAAATAATAAGTTAACTAATACAGTTCATTAATAATTTAACAAAACAAGTAACAAAGATTGTCGAAGAAAATCGTTCAACCAGCATAAAAACAACGAATATTTAACAAATTGGATAAGAATCATGTCATAATAAATGTTCAATATATTCAATATTCAATATATTTACTTCTCAACACAAATGGATACGTTTTTTAAATGAACTTCTAATGCGTTCAAAGATATCAGGAATTTGTTTTACTGTGTCAAATGCGTTACTAATTTTATTCTTCAAATCCTGCACATTTTGAACGTCTTCAGAATAAACTATTTGTTTTAAATGTCCCCAAAACCAAAAATCTAACGGATTTAAATCTGGTGAACGAGGTGGCCACGGGACAGGACCTCCTCGGCCAAATCCACTTATTGCCAAAACTGTTATTTAAGTATGCTCGAGTAGCGCGTGTAAAAAATGTATGTAAGGATCGGCTGTCAATCTCTTTGGAAGAAAAAATGGGCCTAATAACTGATCACCTATAACTCCAGCCCATACATTAACACTAAATCGCCACTGATGATGAGTTTCTAGTATTGCATGGGGATTTTCATCGCTCCAAACGTGCGCATTATGAATATTAAAAATTCCGCTTTGAGTAAATGTTTATGGGAAAGTCGACGTTTACTACCTCTTCCTGTATGGCCCACCTACAAAAAATCTCTCTTTTTTCGCCATCATTTTCTGTTAGAGAGAAAGCACCCTTAAAATGCGGTGAACGGTTGTTTTCTTGTGCAGAAATTCTTCTTCGTAATCATACTAACTACTTAGTTATTATAAAAACAAATTAAAATTCATGATGTTAACAATATCAACTTATGAAACTAAATCTTTGAATATCTCGAAAATGGTGCATTTTTGGACCTATGTTTATTTTTTTTTGTTTATTTTCGATCAGAGAATACGCTGATGCAGTATTGTACAATCGTTGCGGGACATCTGTATAAACTGCGACATCCTGATACAATTCCAAAAACAACAGTTTCCTCCCAATTCGTCGACCTTCCAACAAAGCATACATTTCCAACATTGTGCTAGCAACAGGATTTGGTCTTATAATGTGATTTTTAACTATAAACTTTCTTGCCAAGAAACGCATCCTTATTTCTAATGGTTGCTCTCCCATTTCCACTAAAATGGCATTGGTGGTTGGTAACAATCCCAATATCATTCTTAAACATTGAAATTGTACTCTATTTAGCTTCTCTTTTAAATACAACAGCAAAGGGTAGATTAGCCAGCCAATTGTCTCCAACCTTGAAAGTATCATCGCCTTATACAGGATGTCTCACGTAACTGGTTCGTTAGAACTTTTTCAGGTTCCACTATTCATAGAGATTTGAAATTTTGGTAGCATGGGTTATTCATTCGAAACTTTCGATCTAAAATATTTTCAAGATGGCCGCCGCTTCCGGTCTACCAGAAATAGCCCCATTGAATATGGAGAAACGGTAATTCAATTTTTGACCAGCCTGTATAAGATACTCTAATACAATGTATGACAATCTATTTGAGAGTTTTGAGTGAACGTTGGCTGGGATATAGGGTTTTAAAGAGCATGGTGAAATTTGCCAAAAATAACTCGAAAAGGAAAAACGCTAGGTATAGTAGACGCCACGAGAGCTGGCAGTAAATCATCGTTTTCCGCTCTTACAAATGCCATACGTAGTTCACAAACCGCTAGAGAGTAATGTGTGTTAGAAAGAGATAGCATTACTTTAATATGTCTGCTGTACAATTCAAATGACCACGTCGAAAAAGTACGTCTGTTCTTCTAAGAGATGTAACTCTATAATTATAACCTTAAATCGAAACGTCTTGTGAGCGTTGTCATGAATCTGTTAGTGTTTTCACAAGCCAAAAATGTTTTCGTTGAAAGGAAAATCATTAAATAATATCTTCGACAATGTTTGACATATAACCTCCATTACTAACATAACCTACATTTAAATGTATGTGGTGAAATAATCTAAGTCGTACGTCCATAGCTTGATTCATACCATTTTTAAGCGATCTGTCACTGCCAGCTCTCGTGGTTTCTACTATACCAATAACTTTTATAAAAGTCAACATATTTTTTTACGTACAATTAAAAGGTGCAATAAAAACTATAGTCTTCCATTTAAAATAACGAAGTTATGGTCTACTTCCGGTAGATCGGAAGTGGCAGCCATCTTGAAAATATTTTAGATCGAGTTCCGACTGAACAATCCATACTACCAAAATTTCAAAACTGTACGAATACTGGATCCTAAAAAAGTTCTAACGAACCAGTTACGTGAGACACCCTGTATAATAACAACGAAACCGCCAGAGAGCATCCCCATCTGGTAGACGATGCTAATCTTATAATATCCATAGACTTAGTACAGGACAACACCATTCGTCCCACTTATTCTTTCCATAATAATTTTCTATTTAATTGAAGTCCCAAGTATTCTATGCATTCGTTCACCTCCAATACTTCATTATTAATCCTTATCGGAGGAGTCTCCTCTACTCTTCTTCTTTTGCTAAAAATAGTAGCTTTCGACTTACAATTAGTCCGAGACAGTGACAGACCTTGAATCCAAAAAATTATTGACTATACTCAATCCCTGATTCATTGCCTCAACCACTGCTTCCTCCGAATTAGCTTCCATCAACAATACAACATCATCCGCATACATAACAGCTTTCACACCTGTGGCCTCTAAGTATTTGTTCAAATCAGAAATATAGATATTAAACAGGATTGGACTCAAAGGACTCCCTTGAGGTAGCCCTTTATATGTTATTCTTTTGTTGTCTAAGTTGTCTTGGTCTTCATTCATTTTTACTATTTTTACTAAAAATAACTGTTTCAATATACCAATTTATATCCCACGAAATTCCATTTTCAATCAAAATATCGAACGATATCCACATTATCATATGCCCCCTCTATATCCACAAAAATGCCAACCAATATCTTTCCTTTCATAAACGCCGCCTGAATTTTGCTCACAACTATAAAAAGGTTTTGTACCAATCTCACCCCCTTCCTAAATCCAAACTGAAACTGGTCCAATATTTTGTTCCTTTCCACAAACTATTCAATTCTATTCAACAGTACCTTTTCTAAAATTTTCCTCGAATCGTTTAATAACGCTATTGGTCTAAAATCTTTATGTCCTTCTATGTTTTTACCCATTTTCGGAATTGGCACCACCAATAATTCCCTTCACTCTTCTGGTATAGCTTCTCCTTTCTTGATGTTGTTCAATAATTGAGTTAAAAATTCAGTCACACAATTAGGTACTCTTTTGTACACAATAAAAGGCAACTCATCCCAACCAGGTGATGTACAAGGTCGCGAGTTTTACCGATGAGAGTTTGCTTAACCCTCTAACACTATTCTATCTATTTATTCCTATTACCTACATCGACGGCCGAATTGCTGTCCTCAACAATATATTATATTTCCTTTCTTTGGCGTAACATTGCATATGGTTTAATTTATAGAATTTATAAAGATATTTTCCATTGCAGGTACATCTTATGGAACAATTTGCGTGTGGAGATTCTCCTTAGTTGATAAGAACCCCGAAAACGTTATGAACGTTCAAGGACATTCTTACGATCCCGTTACTTCGGTTGAAATTCATCCCTCTGGCTTATTAATGGCAACGGGAAATGTAAAAAGACCGAGTGGAGTTATGAATATTTGGTCGCTACACGATGGGAGTTTAGTCCAAACGATTACAGGAAGCGGGGGGATCGACCGAAATGGGTTATGTTGGTGCGGGGAGGATTTAATCGGGTTAGGATTCACCCGCTCCAAAACAGTCCAAATTTTAAAATATTCAATCCACAACTTCATGGAGAACAAATCAGTAACAACAGCGCGTTGCACTTTACTCAAAAAAGGAATTAAAGGTTTAAAAAACGCCCCAATTTTCACAATTTTAATCAAAAATCTTCCAAGTATCATCGAAAACCAATACGCCCAAGAAAAAATGATTGTTCAAACCGGGTTACAATTAACCCATAGTACTTATTTAAAAAGCCTCGTTAATTTAACTGTTTTATTAGGGATACATAACGTGTTATGTTACCCGATTCTCCCGTTTAATAATAAAAAGAAAACGATTTTGGATGATTTCCAATGGTTGGAAACGTTCGCTGAAGCCACAAAAATCGCTGATGGGTTGATTAAACGCACTGAAATTCCTGTTAATATGATGTTAGAAACGATTGAGGATGATTTGTGGTGTCACAATTCGATGTGGACGACGACTCAAGATCGGCAAATCATGCAATGGGTTACTCATCGCCCTCATGATTGGCAAATTGGGGGGACTTGTAAATGTTATTTGTGGGGATCTAATCGAAGCG
Source organism: Onthophagus taurus (assembly GCF_000648695.1). Taxonomy (NCBI): domain Eukaryota; kingdom Metazoa; phylum Arthropoda; class Insecta; order Coleoptera; family Scarabaeidae; genus Onthophagus; species Onthophagus taurus. The sequence continues at coordinate 12,557 of NW_019281405.1, read as the reverse complement.
GGCAATTAGCTGAAGTTACCTCGAATAATATGTCACAACCAGTCGAATCATTTTCGATGGCAAAAAAAATTATTTGCGGCCATAATTGTACTTTTGTCATCCAAGCCGATGGGACGGTTTTAGCTTGCGGGGAAGGAAGTTATGGGCGATTAGGACAAGGAAATTCGGACGATTTACACACATTAAACGTTTTATCGTCACTTCAAGGATTCGTTATAACCGATTTAGCAACTTCCGTTGGATCGGACGGGCATAGTTTGGCTTTAGCGGAAAGTGGTGAAGTTTTTTCTTGGGGTGATGGCGATTATGGGAAATTAGGCCATGGAAATAGCGATCGACAAAGACGTCCACGCCAAATCGAAGCGCTACAAAACGAGGAAGTGATTCAAGTCGCGTGTGGATTTAAACACTCCGCCGTTGTAACAGCGGATGGGAAATTATTTACTTTCGGAAACGGCGATTATGGCAGATTAGGTTTGGGGTCAACTTCAAATAAAAAACTCCCTGAGTATGTTCGATCACTATCTAATTATAAAATAGGACAAGTTTCTTGTGGTTTAAACCACACCGTTTGCGTAACTAAAGATGGTTTTAACGTTTTTACTTTCGGTGAGGGGGATTATGGGAAATTAGGGTTGGGGCATACAACTTCAAAAGCAACCCCGCAATTAGTTAAAGCGTTGTGTAACGTTGGAATTAAAAAGGTAGGGGCTGGGACGAATTTGACGATTTTTTTAACGAAAGATGGCGCGGTTTATGTGAGCGGGATCGATCGGAATCAATGGCAAATTAATCCAGGGGAACGCCCCGAATATAAACCCCAAATTTTACCCGGATTAATTAAATTTTTCATCGTTGATTTCGCAATTGGGACAGAACACGTGTTATTTTTAACTTCCTGCGATAAAATCCTCGGATGGGGGATGAATTCGGACGATCAACTCGGTCTAATTCATAACTCGATTATAAAAGAACCCGAAATCATTAACCAACTATCGAATCGCGGGATTAAACAAATCTCAACCGGGCGAACTCACAGCGCAGCTTGGACTTCACCCCCTTTACCTCAAAGAATCCCCGGAACAACGCGTTCTTTAACATTCGGGATTCCCCAAGAAATCCCAATGCAATACAACAACTTAAAAGGAATTTCAACGAGCGCGATTCAATCACGATTAAAATTTTTATACAACTTCTCCGACAAATTATATTCGTGTTGGCCCCTAATCCCGTTGAGTTCTCAACAAGAAGATTTACACGTCCCCCCATTAGAAGGATTAATCTCGCCTAAATTACGCCCGTTATTAGCCCCGAGGGTTTACACTTTACCGTTAGTGAGATGTATCGGAAAAACGATGGTGCAAGGTCGAAATTACGGCCCTCAAGTAACCGTTAGAAGAATTCTCCCCAAGGGAAAAAAATCGAAACCGATTTTTATTCAAGTCGCTAAACAAGTCGTTGAAATGAAACCGAACGAGTTAAGATTGCCATCAAGAGCTTGGAAAGTAAAACTTGTTGGGGAAGGTGCCGATGACGCCGGCGGGGTTTTTGATGATACAATAACGGAAATGTGTCAAGAATTAACATCCGGGGTGGTTCCTGTTTTAATCCCAACCCCGAACGCGGTTGATGATGCTGGGTTTAATCGGGATAAATATCTCTTTAATACGCAAATGAGTAATCCCCAACAATTGCATTGGTTTAAATTTTTAGGTAATATCATAATTCTTTTAATAATTAATTAATTAATCTTTGTATTATTAATTCTTAGGGATTTTATTCGGAGTCGCGATGAGGACCAAAAAACCTTTAGCTTTACCAATCGCCCCAATTATTTGGAAACTCCTCGTTGGGGAACCGGTTGATATCGACGATTTAGAAGAAGTTGATACAATGTATGTTCAAGGATTAAAAAGTATAAGAGATTTCCATTTGAGCGAAGTCGACGGGAACAGTTTCCAAGAAGTTTTTCCATTAGAAACTTTTGAAAGTACAAGTTGTACTGGGGAGGTATTTATTTAATTTATTTCTTCTTTATTAAATTATCGATTTTAAAGGGAAGCTCCTCTTTCTATAAGAGATAGAGGAAAAATGATATTAGTGTCTGAGGCTCGATTTTTATAAGAAACTTAATGGCGAAAACCGCATATCGATATCTCTTACGGTTTTAGAGATACAGGGTGTTTTTCAAAAAAATGCATTTTCGAAAAATCGTCATTACTTTTTTCTTATTGATAAATCTTCCTTTCTGTGAAAACATTTCCGAAACCACTTTTTATGTAGAATTCAATGCAATAAGTTAGCTTTCCCTCAAAGCAATATTTTATTAGTTATTGACATAAAAATGATTTTTTTAACCATCGAGAAGGCGCACTGTCATAAAATTTATGTCAATTGTCGTTTTTATAATATATCTTCTTAACCCTTTGTGTTCCAAGACGTCAAAAATTTTGAAACTTTGTGACAGAATTAAGACGCTATCAAAATGCACTCAGTAAAGGCGTTTGTAATCAATGTTAGCAAAATACAGTAGTACAATATACAGGCTGTCTTACGTAACTGGTTCGTTAGAACTTTTTTAGGTTCCAGTATTCGTACAGTTTTGAAATTTTGGTAGTATGGGTTGTTCAGTCGGACCTTTCGATCTAAAATATTTTCAAGATGGCTGCCACCATAACTTCGTTATTTTAAATGGAATGCTATAGTTTTTATTGCACCTTTTAATTGTACGTAAAAAAATATGTTGACTTTTATAAAAGTTATTGGTATAGTAGAAACCACGAGAGCTGGCAGTGACAGATCGCTTAAAAATGGTATGAATCAAGATATGGACGTACGACTTAGATTATTTCACCACATACATTTAAATGTAGGTTATGTTAGTAATGGAGGTTATATGTCAAACATTGTCAAAGATATTATTTAATGATTTTCCTTTCAAAGAAAACA
>NW_019281404.1:5153-22177 GCF_000648695.1 Onthophagus taurus | reverse complement strand
AGATGGAGTATTATAAATAAAACATTATATGGGCAACTTTTTACGAAGAATTCAGTGGCGTAGGTAGAATTTTTTTCCCATCTTTTATTTTCGAGATTTTAGACGTAACTTTATTTTTTTAAATGGAAACCATAGTTGGCTATGACTTAAAATAATTTGTTATTTTCTTCTGATAACAAATATATATAGTTTGTGGGGTATATTTCTTATAGTTATTGAATAATTAACAAAAATTCATTTTGTTTCATCTAAATCTAATGTATGTATTTAAAAGTTAATGTTGCTATGATGATAACCATACATATTATGATGGAACATAATGTATCAAATAATTGCCAAAGTTTGTATTTAAAAATTCGATAACAACTCTGGCATTATGAATTTCGAAAATTATGAAAAATGTAACATGATGGAATGCTATATGTTATCAGATAAAAATGCGACGTTAGCCGCGGAATTTTATTTCACAAGATATCCAGAAAGAAGACAATCGCACGTAAGAACCTTCAGCCGGTTAGCAGAAAATTTAATAAATATTTGGTCCTTCTCCAAACCACATACAAAAACATGCCAAAATGACCTGCAAGAGAAATTGCAACAAGACGTCTGACCCAAAAGCCGCTGTTCCCGAATATGATAGAGAAATAAGTATAAGGGTGCGTTTACGTTGGAGCTGCGATAAACGATAATAGCGACGATACTACCAAAACAACGAAATTGTTGTCATAGTTTTATATGCAGGTGTTTATGTTGGAACGAGATTTGCGATAAACGATAAGAACAACAATGAGAGCAGCGATAAGAGCTGCGCAAAATGAATTGAAAACGATTTGTCAGAACAAATCTCTTGTGGTAATTTTTATCTTTTTGGTGCCACAAGGGGGATCTAACAAAAATTTCACTAATTAAACAGTCGATATCCATGCCGACCACACCTGATAATAGCAAAGAAAATAGGGAATACAATTAGCGTCGCTCTTATGGTTAGTCGGCTGTCAAGCTTGTGACAATTCGTCGCTCCAATATAAACACTTGCATATAAAACTATGACAACAATTTCGTTATTTTGCTAGTATCGTTTATCGCAGCTCCAACGTAAACGCACCCTTAATCATATAAAGCGGGGCTAACACATTATTTACGTGCCGGAGATGTCAATCGAAGATTAGAATTTTGTAGATGATATTTAGAAAAAATTAAGTAAATAATCTGCTGTTTGTTCAAAATGTTATCTGGACCGATAAAGTCTCTGAATGTTCAAAGAAGATTGGGGTTCAATGTATGATGTGCCCTTTTAGATAATAGAATTTTGGAATATAGTATCTACCATAAAAACTTAAACTCGGGGAAATACCTCAATATATTAAGGCAGCACATTGACCCTTTGATCGACAATTTGTTACTAAATATGTCTCAAATGATATATTTTCAATATGACGGAGCACCAGCACATAATGCCAGAGTTGTTAGTGAATTTTTAAATATTACTACAAACTCAAGGACAGTAGAATCTAACAGGACTGCTGCATCCATTATTGTGACAACCTACCCGCAAACTACGTCACACCATTTTCCACGCCCAGCTGTTGTTATGGTCTATGCGTTTGCTGTGTGTTTTTAGAGGTTATATCCTAGATGTATTCATATTAGTTTTAAAGTTTTATGTTTTTAGACGTATTAATGTCTATCATATAACCTCTAAAAACACAGACAATTATCAGGCGTGGCAAATAGTGTGGCGTAGAGTGCGGGCAACCAACCCGTAGTCGACTACAAAAATACAATGGATGTAGCAGTCCTGTTAGATTCTACTGTCCTTGCTACAAACTTTGGCAATAATTGGAAACAATGCTTTCCCTCATGGTATGGTTATCACCATAGCAACATTAACTTTTAAATACATACATTACATTTAGATGGAACAAAATAAATTTTTGTTAATTATTCAATAACTATAAGAAACATACCCCACAAACTATATATATTTGTTATCAGAAGAAAATAACAAATTATTTTAAGTCATAGCCAACTATGGTTTCCATTTAAAAAAATAAAGTTACGTCTAAAATCTCGAAAATAAAAGATGGGAAAAAAATTCTACCTACGCCACTGAATTCTTCGTAAAAAGTTGCCCATATAATGTTTTATTTATAATACTCCATCTTTGATAATAAGTGAGATATTCGCGATTGTCGTTTTTGCAAAATTTTCGGTTTTTGCCGATAGGGCGAAAACAAAAGACGATAGCTGTTCGCAGTTTTCGGCATTAGCATTTTCTCGAAAAACGAGATCATGACATGTAAGCTACTTTTTTTCTATCTCTTTTAGTTTCGGAGATAGCCTACGCGGACATCGAAATTGGGACACTCTGTACATTGGACATTGTACATTGTAATTTACTATCAGCTACAGAACATTTAGTGTAAAAGAATAAAAAATAAAAGATCAAAAATAATTGAATTAAATTTAGTTGTTTGTTCGAGTTTTTCCTCTAAAACTAATTTAATACAACTGTTAATTTACACCATTATTAAAAAAGAACCGCTGACTAAAGCGTAGCAGTGATCACTGCTCGAGAAATAGCAAATCAAGAGGAACATAACGTAATTTATACTATTAACCTAGCTACTATGCGTCAAAAGTTGTCATACATTTTCCGAAGATACTAAAACGTTGAAAAACAACAAAAATAACTGTTTTTTCAAAAATTATAAGCGATCGTGAAAATTTTTTCAAGTAAAAGTTATGTGAAATTATGCTGTCTACCCAACTAAAGAAAAAAAAATTTTTGTTTTAAAAAATAGCGAAATTTGTACTCACATCCTGTATAACCGGAAGTACAAAGAGAATGATTTCATGTCGTAATAATCCGTTTTAACGGTCTAATTATGCAGTCCAAATGGTTTTCTTATATCACTAATAATAAAAAAAATATGGGGGTGAGCCACTTCTGAGGGACACCCGGTATATCTTTATTGCCTAACTAAGTACCAATTACAGGACAATATTATACTATTACATTAGGCGGATTACATAGATGACATATCGGGTAGGCGGACCAACTAACCTTACACCGTGACCCTAAGGAGCTATTGTACCAACCCAACCCAACCCATTAAAACTTATATGCTGCTACGAGCAAGTCCTAAAATATTCCCGGGTTTGACAGTGGCGATGTTAGTAAACACCTTAGCATGTCTCATTCCCGGAGAACTGGTCCACAGTAGGCGAAGTCTCTCTTCTGCCCACAGTCCAATCCTATGTTTGGCCATCGCACTATCTACGATACACCTGCTGGTTCTGGCCCCACAAACGCTTTAGCGCTGCTCTCTCGTGTTAGCCCATCTGCCGCTTCACTGCCAACAACCCCAGAGTGACCTGGAACCCAGATCAGAGAAACTCTGTTATCATAACTCAGTGTATTTAATGTTCTCTTGCAGAGAGCGACTTGACTGTGTGAGAAAAGTCGTACTGTCATGTTCTTCACCCCTCTCTCAAGAAGGATTTTAGCACCCATGTCAGTAGCAAATACTTCCGCCTGAAATGCAATATAATACGTACCCAGGCTATAAGCTTGCTTAATTCGAGGTATCTAGCAGTATACTCCTGCTCCGACCCCTTCCGGCGTTTTTGATCCATCTGTGAACATGCAAATATCTGCATGGATTTTTGTTTTCGATCTAGGACTGCTGTTCAGCCAGTACAATCTGGTATCCAGCATTAATGACGGGACAGTATCATATCAGCGCATTGGTAGGACATATCGGAACAGTTTTGAGCATATTGCTTAAATCTGTAAATGGTAGTTCTAGCCACTTTCTCTATATGCAAATGCAAAAGAGATAGGATAAGCAGAACATCCATTGCTACAGTTGGCATTGTGTTTATCGCACCAGAGAGTGCCAATCCAAAACTACTCGTTGAATTCGTGAAAGTTTACTCATAACTGAGTAAACTAAGTCTGTCGGACTTTCCTATACCAGGCTGCTGCTTCGTATGTGATCATAGGTCTAACCACAGTCACATAGACCCAGTACAGTCTTTCAGGGGTAAGACTCCAATTTTTTACACAAAGATTACGATGTAATAATTCGGGAATTATTTAATGGTTTTTTAGGAATAAACCATACGAATTATAAATTCCTGGCGTGCAACCTTAGAAACCAAAAATCACGTCTCGCATTTACGACGTCCGGGATGGAGACCAGACGTCAAGATAATTTTGGGGAAAATGATTGTTAATTTTGGAAAAATGATCCGCAATTTTATGAGGAAACGTAGATAGTGCGAAGAAGTCGTTAAAAAGTTAGACGGTAAATCATGTAAAGTTTGATGGGTCCCACACTTTGGGAATTACGTAATGATTTTTGAGATTGGCTAGCGGCGGATGTTATCTTCTGGTCCCGTGGTCAAAAAATTGTTGCCTTCCCCAAATTCCCTCATTGACTCAGAAAATTATTGCAAAACATCCGCCCTGTATTTTGGATGGCGCCAGGTGTCGGGGAAGTCCAAGCGATAGGAACGCCTCAAGAAGGTTTTTGCACCCCTCCAACACTCGAGATTACTTAAGAGCTTGTAAAACCTTTGAAGAGATTTTTGAATCAAAACCTCATCAGCGCTCCGTTAGACGGCAACTTAGAATTCGCTTTAACGCCAACTGTAAGTTTCGTCGCATATCGAGAACTGTGATTTGTGAAAATTCTTGTACTTCGGGCATACAAGTATGCATACATGTACTTTTGTTTCCACTGAGGATTGCGACCTGAGTGCAAGACCCCACGGTTCTGAAATAGTGACCGCGCGCTTGTTATTTAGTTTTGATTGATTTGCTAAGATCAATTAGGGGTCCTTCAGACTAAGAATTAGTGTTTCTGGTGGCAGCGGTATTACCAAAGGTCGAGATCGTTCAGAGGCGGCCTCACCACAACGACAAGTCGACAAGGATGGTCTAGTTTTGTGTACAACTCCTTGCAAATGTCCACTCTATGAGAGGGTTTTATCTAGGATTACTCCTAGATATTTGACTTCCTTTGAGAAAAGAATTTCTTCACTGTGGATAGTTGGGCGCATTACTCTATCCAACTTTGATCTCCTAGTGAAGGGCACAACGATTGTCTTTTGCGGGTTTATCGAAAGATTCTCTCTCTAACACCAAGCGCAAGTGGTATCGAAGGTCACCTGGAGAATTTTGGATATCCTCGACAAACAGGTTCTTTTTTAAGTTTGTATTTCAACATCAACGGCTTCGAGTATCGCAATCAGATCATCAACCAAAAGGGACCAAGCAGGGGAGATATCATGTCACCGTGAAGTGAACTAGAAACTATACTACTATCAAGCATATTGCGGATCCAACCCGCTATAGTTGCTTCCACTCCCCTGTCAACGGTAGCTCTTTCAAGAAATTGTGGTATTGCGTTTTTGAACGCACCTTCTATTATCTAGAAACGCACAAACCAAGATTTCTTTATCCCGAAGCGTACTGGATACTCTACCAACCAAGTTGTGTAGAGCCAATTCTGCTGATTTATCCCGCTTGCGTACTGGTGGCGACTCACTGGACCAAATGTCAGTGGCACCGTACGTATATACCGTTATAGAACTTTTCAACAGAAATGACTTTAACCCTTTTTAACCTAGTGTTGCCAGATGGAATCACAGCGCGCCGACTTATTATTTGCAAGTTTGAACTTGTTTGTGCAAACAAATCGTGTCGAGAAGCGTTTATGCATGTGCAGAAACCTCAGTCGCGCCATAACAAGCAGTTAGAGCGGTTCTAAGTATGTTTTGTTAGAAATAATAGTTAATTCATTATAGTGGTTTTTATGATTGACAACGATATGGATGATTACGCGAGGTAAGTAACTATTTTTTATATTTCGCAATAATATAAATATTTGATTCTTATGTATTATATTCTACACACTTCATACTATAAATTAACATTATTTGTTTTACTCTCTTTACACTACTTTTTGAGAAAACATGACAAAATTTCCATGTTGCCAAACGGCAACGCTAAGTTATCCCAATGCTATTTTGAATAAAACGAACGAATAAAATACTTTCACGATTGTTACATGTTATTTACATTTTGGATCATTTATGATGCCCGTTCAATGTTATATTGTAAAACATTTTTATTTTAGAAGCATGGGCATTCGATTTGTGGATGGATTTACTGTCAAAGAAGCATTAGATATGATTTTTGAAGTTGAGGAAAGAAATGAAAACGACGACAACCCAATAAGAGCAGTGTTTATATCTCCACCTGAGGCAACTGTTCTTACGGATGAAGATTCTGGAGATGAAGTTGAGTGTGAAGCTGATAATTTGAATGCGAGACAATTATTATCAGAAGCAGAGGTTGTAAGAGCACATCGAATAGAAGAAGAATTTGTTTGGGAGGAAAATAAAAAAAGAACATGGATCGAAGGGGAATTTGAAACTACAGTGGAAGATAATTTTCCAAGCCAGGTTCATGATTTTACAAACAAATCTTCTTCAGATATTTTCGAATTATTTTTCAATGAAGAAATTATTAATTTTTTAACGAGTTCTTCAAACGAATACGCGCAATTTATAAATTATGGAAATCCTGCAATAACTTCAGAAGAAATTAAAGTTTTCGTGGCAATATTGATTCTCAGCGGATATAATAAATTGCCAGGAAAGAGATTTTATTGGGATAAAACTAACGACATGGGCAATGAGCTAGTAACAAATAGTATGCGAAGAAATCGATTTGAACAAATTTTACGATTTTTTCATTGCTGTGATAACTCCAATCCAAATTTAAACGATAAAATGTGGAAATTGCGACCCTTGGTGAATATGGTAAAAAAAAACATTCACAAACACTATATTCCTGAAAAAAATTTGTCATTTGATGAATGTATGGTGAAATATTTCGGCAAACATGGATGCAAGCAATACATTCATGGAAAACCGATTAGGTTTGGTTACAAAGTATGGTGTTTGAACACTGTAGATGGATATCTTGTGGACTTCGAAATTTATCAAGGAAAAAGCATATCTTCGAACGAAAGATACGAAAAATGCTTTGGGAAAGCTGCTGCTCCGTTACTCACGATGCTGGATTCTTTACCCAAGGACAAGCAGTTATTGCCCTATCATTTATATTTTGATAATTTATTCACCAGCCTGAATTTATTACGTTATTTGAAAGAAAGAGGATACCACGCAACGGGAACAATACGAGAGAATAGAATTCCTAAAAATAATATTCTACCTTCAAATAAAGAATTCAAAAAAAATGATAGAGGAGTTTATCAGAGTGCAATTTGCAAAGAAGATGCAGTAATTGTTGTAAAATGGGCAGACAATTCTATTGTCTCAATTGCTTCGAATTGCCATGGCGTTGAGCCACTTTCCACTGTCAAACGATACTCTCGAGTACATAAAAAAACTGTCCAAGTGTCACGACCTTATGTATTGGGAGAATATAATAAATACATGGGTGGAACAGATAGAATGGACGAAAATGTTGCCAAATATCGTATAAACATACGTAATAAAAAATGGTATTGGCCCCTTTTAACGTGGCTAATAGATATCTGTATACATAATGCATGGACGCTGCAACGAAAATTTGGAAGTACTGAAATTCCACAACTTCAATTTCGAAGAGAAATTGTACTGACTTATCTCGGCCAATATGGAAAAGCAGCAAAAGGTGCAGGGAGACCTTCCTCCTCGAAAAGTTCCATCATGCAAAGGGTATCCGAAGCAGTAAGATCAGATGGGAGAGATCATTTTGTAGCAAAAATACCGGACAACAGAAAATGGCGATGTGCTGGTGGAAACTGCAAATCCATAATGAGAACTATGTGTAAAAAATGTAAAATTGGTATCTGTATAGATTGTTTTGAAGAGTTTCATAAATCACAATAAAATGTGTATCAATAAAAAATGGTTGAAATGGAATTTTCTTTGTTTTGTCATTTTTTATTTTTCTTTATATTTTGGAATTATTGGAGAAGCTGAGCTCTAACCTTATTAATAATTGACATCCAATGGCAACGCGGATTATCTCGTAACTTTTATTAGTTTTTGATAATATATATTTAAAATGTCCTTATATAACAATAAAATAATAGTATTATACAAAAAAAATTTTAAAAATTAAAAAAAATATAATTCAGGTTATTAAGGGTTAAGCTGATGGGTCGAAAGACATTAGGAGTAGGGACCGAGTATACCATAGTCGATTCTGCCGGTACATATTTCCAGGCGAAAATTTTTACCAAAATAGGCAACAATAGTGACCTTCCTTGCTGTAACAAAGCAGGAAAGATATTGTCTTTTCCGGGCGATTTGAACGACTTAAACGTTTGAATCGCTTGGTCGACGGATGTGCAAGTGACGACTTTTCTAGCCACACTCCAATCCGAATTTGAAGGGCGCTTTGTCATGTAGGAATAGCTCGCTGAGGCATTATCAGCCCCCATCATCAAGCTTCCTGGGAAGTGGGTCTGCATGAGAAGCTCTAACGAGGCTTTGTCGGTAGTCCGTAAAACTACCGACAGGCCGCTTAAGTGAGCCCAGGGGTAGTGCCGGATCTCTAGCGAGAATCTTGTGAATTCTATATACATAATATTTCTGAATATTATACTATACAGAAATACAAACTTACATCAACACAAGAATTAATTAAAAACTAAGCGAAAACATTGTAATCGTCTCTCAGGTTTACAAGTCTGCACATTCTCTGAAACGGAGCGATAGCCTGCACGTTGGTTCTACTATTCTTCAAATAGCTGTATCGGGTAGTGTGGCTGGGTACACTAAAGTTGATGCAAGAGAGTAACCAGTTACAATCCGTCTCACCACTCACCAGCTTTATAATAAATATAACGTCGAGACCATCCGTTCGAGTGTTAAGTGAAGAAAAATGGTGACGTTGCAACAAAGATTGGTAGTCAGTGCCACGAACTCCATCTTTTTTGAATTCTCCCCAATAGAAGACGATGCGAGATATAATGCGATAATCATATAACTGAACTATACATACTCCAGTCTCGGCAGAACAAGCGCTCGAAAAGGCGATATGTATATTGCAGAATCCGCTAATAAACTTGAGGAAGCGATAGTCTGCTATCAAAAGTTACTCCCAGATCTCTGATGGAAGTCAACTTAAGCAGGGAGATTCCACCTATACAGTAGGTTGAAGGGATAGGAGTAGTTCTACATGTAAAAGTGATAGCATTACACTTCTCTACATTAATCCCGAGCTGATTACGATCGCACCATTCCACCAAGACATCAAGATCCCACTGCATCGAAGCCACGTCATTATTCGAAGTCATAGGACGAAATATCTGAAGATCATCAGCATAGGTGAAAATAGGAATATACCAGACTTAAATCTGTTTAATAAGTTGTTAATAAATATTACAATCAGTAGTCCATTCAAGTTAGAACCCTGTGGGACACCAGGTCGTGCAATAAGCTCCACCGAAGCAAAGCCATTATAAAATACAAATTGGCCCTTTTTGATAAATACGATGAAACAAGACACATAAGCCCAGGGGAAAAGGGGAGTTAATTATCTTTATTTTTCAATTTTATACAACAGATATTTCCATCCATTTTATTTTATCGTTCTAACTTCACTTTTTCTTTTTTTCTTCGTTCTGTACTACCGTACACGTCAAGGTCAACATAGTTCTTTACGTACAATTGAAAGGTGCAATAAAAGCTATAGCATTCTATTTAAAATAACGAAGTTATGGTCTTCCGGTAGACCGGAAGTGGCGGCTATCATGAAAATATTTTAGATTGAAAGTTTCGACTGAACAACCCGTGCCACCAAAATTTCAAACTTCTACGAATAGTGGAACCTGAAAAAATTCTAACGAACCAGTTATGTGAGACACCTCTATACAGGGTGATTCATTAGCTCTATGACAAACTTTGGCAGATGAAAGGTGATGCGATTCTAAGGAAAAAATGTTATATGAATATGGGTCCGATTCATTTTGGTTAAAGAGTTACAAGCCTTTGAAAATTTTACACAGTTTAATAGGCAAATGAAAATGTAACATAAAAAATAAGTTTAAAAATTACAAAAATTGTTCGAAATGTCCGCCTTCAGCTTGAATGCACGCTTCACATCGACGAAGTAAAGATTTGCAACAATCGCAACAATAATTATGAAACACAAATACAGAGTTGGCTGTGATAACAAAACTGAGTTCTTTATGTCAAACATTTCAATTTACTCTATTCTGTGTGTTTCAAAGTTTATAATTGTCAGAGTTTTGATCGAAAACGAAAATGCATGTATTTACGACTGAAGAATATGCAGATATTATTTTTGTATACGGGCTTTGTAACGGAAACGCTCGGCAAGCAGCAAGAGAATACCTTCGTAGGTTTCCAAATAGACATCAACCTGCCCATACAGTGTTTAGTGCATCATTTCGCAGACTGAGAGAAACAGGTAACCCCGCTCCACTACATTCCGTTCGTCCCCATGATGTGAATGTACAAAATGAAGAACGTGTTATTGATTTAGTACTTGACGACCCTTCAATTAGTACTCGGCGTATAGCGAGCATGTTACAAATATCCCAAAGTTTTGTATGGCGTGTATTGAATCGAGAAATGTTACATCCGTTTCATCGCCAAAATGTTCAAGCATTACATCCTGGAGATACTGAGCAACGCTTAGCATTTTGCCACTGGATTATTCAGCAACATGCTCAAAATAATAACTTCATTTCCCAAGTTCTGTGGTCTGATGAAGCGTGTTTCACTAGGGACGGCATAAATAATTATCATAACGAACATGTGTGGTCCTTGCAAAATCCACATGCAATTAGACCAGGAAGATTTCAGCAACGGTTTAGTGTAAACGTTTGGGGTGGCATTTTTAACAATTCTTTGCTACCTGTATGGGTGATAAATGAACGCTTAAATGCAAATATGTACAGAAATTTCTTGGGACATAACCTTTTCGATTTTATCGACGACGTACCACTTAACATCGTTCAAAATATGTGGTATCAGCACGATGGTGCACCACCACATCGAGGAAGAGAAGTCATCGCTTGGTTACATGAACATTTTCCAAACAAATGGATTGGCAATGGAGGTCCAGTAGTCTGGCCACCACGATCCCCAGATCTAAATCCGCTGGATTATTATTTCTGGGGACACATGAAGCAGCTTGTGTACCATGTAGAAATTACTACCCGTCAGCAACTACTGGACAGAATTCAAGATGCAGCTAATAGCATACGGAATGATCCAAATATCATACGTCGTGTGATAGAATCTTTACTTCGTCCATGTGAGGCGTGCATTCAAGCTGAAGGCGGACATTTCGAACAATTTTTGTAATTTTTAAACTTATTTTTTATGTTACATTTTTATTTGCCTATTAAACTGTATAAAATTTTCAAAGGCTTGTAACTCTTTAACCAAAATGAATCGGACCCATATTCATTTAACATTTTTTCCTTAGAATCGCATCACCTTCTCTGCCAAAGTTTGTCATAGAGCTAATGAATCACCCTGTATAAATATCAACTTTAATTGATAAAACATAGTTGTGGTAAATGTTAAAAAGTCATTTGAAAATCAATTTATTGTAGAAATAAATACATATAAATATATCTGCGATAAAACTTTTTATAGTAACAACAGCTGACCGAGCGTGGCACGTGGTAGACATAGTGATCTGGTACTGACTACTGACGTCATTTTTTGGATGACAGATGAACGTAAGATTTAGCAGTATGTACTTTTAAATTCTACTGTCCTTGGACTTAACCTATCACTTATAAATATTTCTGGAAAAAAAACTGACATTGTTTCTTTGGCAATATCCTTGCGAATTGACGAACGCCAATATGCCCATGTTGATTACAACAGAAAATACCCAGAATTTCACATCATACCAATATCGTCACATCGAATTTGCGGACAACGTCTTCCCTTCAAAAAGCATTATTGCAGGTGCTCTTGAACATTTTTTCTAAACATATTCAAAATTATATTATATTATTGTTTCGGTCTAACAATAACAGGTACAGGGTCTGTCACGACGAGCTGAGTCTATATGTACGTGGAAAATTATTGACACTATTTTTCTGAAAATTTGCATATAGCGTTTATCCGAGGTGCTCGTTTAAGCCAAAATATTTTCAGTTTTCTCCAACTTCTGGTTATACCGGAAATGGACCCCAACTTCGTTATTTTAAATGGAATGTACCAATTTCTATTGAATTTTCGAGATCCCTGCTAAATTTTGATATAAATATCTAGAGTGCACCATTTTTAAATTATTTCAGTTTTTTCGAATATTTTGGCAGATGTAACCCTTCACAATAAAAATAATTTTTCGAAATTAGACTCGAGTCCAGCTAAATATTCTGAGGGTTTGTATAGAGAGGACCCATTGCTTACATAACCATTGAAAGGTTTTAAAAAAAATATACAGAGTGGTCAGAAATTTGCGCCGAATTTCCCTATCTTGAAAAGTCGAAAACTTAATTTTTTTAAATGGCAACCCCAATTTTTTCCTTCATCACCGTATTGTACGTTGGAAAATAAGGGAATTTTGTCATTACATTCCTATATCTAAAATGTACCGTTTTCGTAGAAACTTGAAAAAAATGAAATTTTCTTGGTTATCAGTAAATTTAAAATTATTAGTTGGCTTTGGTTTGAAGCAACCAAACCAAAACGAAGAAACAAAGACTATCGTATCGTATTAAAACAAATAATTTTAAGTTTACGTAGCACAAGTGTTAACCGTATTCCATTTAGGATTTAATGGTGTGTTTAACCGGCATAACTCTCCTTATTGGAGTGATACTAACCCACACATATTTCGTGAAAGACAATTTCAAGGATACTGGAGTTGTGTTAATGTTTTAGCTGTCATAAAAAAATGATGGTTTGCTAGCGCTGCACTTTTATAACGAAAATTTGAATGGTAAGCTTATTGGAAATTATAATATGAAAGATCAAAAAACAAATTATACTCTGGTGATGACATTTTTTAAATGTTTATTTCTCTAAACTAATTTCGTTCACAAGCCCTTCCTCAATAGAATTAGAACCTACAAAATTAACAAACAAAACATATTATAATAAAGTTACAAGTCTGTATGATTAAAATAAAGTTTTAAGTATTATTTAATAAAATTGGATATATGGACTTACGTCAAGTAGTAAACTTTTAAGTTACATTTAAACACAAATTTGTATATAAATGAAAGTATAAAAATAAAAACATAATATTTGACTGAATTTGATTTTACGGGAACAATAACGAAAACACAAAACTAAAACACATTATAACTGGTTAGCGAAAGCGGGAACAACGCTTTCCGGGTATGGATTTCTCAGATAGGTGTAGAGCGGTCTTCATAGCGGGATGATTTGTTCATTAAGGTTAATGACTTCCGGATTATTCTTTATGAATCTATTGATCTCGTATGATTCGATTATTTCCATGAGGTTGCTTTTTTGTAGTTTATGTAATAACTTAACATCTTCCTTTTCATCAAAATCGTGGTTATTAAATAGGAGATGTCGTCCAAAATTTGACCTATTGCTGTTTTTGTGTTCTTTGATTCTTTGTTGTAAGTTTCGGCCGGTTTCGCCTATACCTATAGCTGGCTGAACAAGTGTTGCACTTTAACTGATAAACTCCGCTTTCTTGTAGTATATCTGTCTTCTTTATTATTGCATAATATGTTTTTTATTGTATTTTTAGTCTTGAACGATATTTGAATGTCATTACGATGGAAAATTGTTTTTATTTTATGTGATAGATGTCCCGGGAATGTAATAATTCTATATGTTATATTATTTTGTTCTGGCTTTTCTTTTAATGTGGTGATGTTATTTTTATTGTGTATCTCCTGTATTCTCATAATTAAACTTTCAATTAGTGTTTCTGGGAAGGAATTGTCTTTGGCCATTTGATGTATTATATGTATTTCTTTCTCTAGGGATTCTTGAGTTAATTTTGAGTTTAAGGCTCTGAATAAATATGATCGAAACGCTGATAATTTTTGGGTGTTATCATGATGCGAGAAATAAGGAATTATAGAATCGGTCTAATTGTAAGTTGTTTTTCTGAATATTTCATATTTTATTGAATTTTTCTCTCTAATTAGTGTGAAGTTAAGGAAGTTCAGTCTATTGTTTTCTTCCGATTCTAGCGTAAACTGTATCTTAGGGTGTATTGTGTTTATGTAGTTATGTAACTTAGGTATTTGTTGTTCATCTTTGATGAATACTAGGATATCATCCACATAACTGATCCATACAACAATATTTTCTTGAAATGGGTTGGTTTTATTTAGGATATTATAACATTCTAACTTGTCGATAAATATGTCCGCTAATAAACCGCTAAGTGGGAAACCCATGGGTAGACCATCTTCAAATTGGTAATATTTATCGTTAAATACACAGACATTTTGATCTAAGCATAATTTTAATAGTTTTTGTAAAGTTTCTGCTTCTTTTTTGTCTTTCAATTCTTTTTTGATTATGTTTTCCAAGAGTTCTAATGTTTCCAAAATAGGAATATTTGCGTAACGATTAGTTATATCAAATGATATCATTTTGAAGGAGTTTGGAAGACATAAATTTTCAATTAAATCAGGTAAATGATTTCTGTTTTTGATGCTGTATTTAGGTATAAAATTTACATTTTTATTGAAAAAATTTAATATTGTTTTCGAAAGTTTATGAGTACAGGGTGTCCCAATTTCGATGTCCGCACAGGCTATCTCCGAAACTAAAAGAGATAGAAAAAAAGTAGCTTACATGTCATGATCTCGTTTTTCGAGAAAATGCTAATGCCGAAAACTCCGAACAGCTATCGTCTTTTGTTTTCGCCCTATCGGCAAAAACTGAAAATTTTGCAAAAACGACAATCGCGAATATCTCACTTATTATCAAAGATGGAGTATTATAAATAAAACATTATATGGGCAACTTTTTACGAAGAATTCAGTGGCGTAGGTAGAATTTTTTTCCCATCTTTTATTTTCGAGATTTTAGACGTAACTTTATTTTTTTAAATGGAAACCATAGTTGGCTATGACTTAAAATAATTTGTTATTTTCTTCTGATAACAAATATATATAGTTTGTGGGGTATATTTCTTATAGTTATTGAATAATTAACAAAAATTCATTTTGTTCCATCTAAATCTAATGTATGTATTTAAAAGTTAATGTTGCTATGGTGATAACCATACATACTATGATGGAATATAATGTATCAATTTTTTTTGTTCTTTCTAAAACTATTGTATGTATTTAAAACTTAATGTTGTTATGGTGATAACCATACCATGAGGGAAAGCATTGTTTCCAATTATTGCCAAAGTTTGTAGCAAGGACAGTAGAATCTAACAGGACTGCTACATCCATTGTATTTTTGTAGTCGACTACGGGTTGGTTGCCCGCACTCTACGTCACACTATTTGCCACGCCTGATAACTGTCTATGTTTTTAGAGGTTATATGATAGACATTAATACGTCTAAAAACATAAAACTTCAAAACTAATATGAATACGTCTAGGATATAACCTCTAAAAACACACAGCAAACGCATAGACCATAACAACAGCTGGGCGTGGAAAATGGTGTGACGTAGTTTGCGGGTAGGCTGTCACAACAATGGATGTAGCAGTCCTGTTAGATTCTACTGTCCTTGAGTTTGTAGTAGTATTTAAAAATTCACTAACAACTCTGGCATTATGTGCTGGTGCTCCGTCATATTGAAAATATATCATTTGAGACATATTTAGTGGCAAATTGTCGACCAAAGGCTCAATGTGCTGCCTTAATATATTGAGGTATTTCCCTGAGTTTAAGTTTTTATGGTAGATACTATATGCCAAAATTCTATTATCTAAAAGGGCACACCATACATTGAACCCCAATCTTCTTTGAACACTCAGAGACTTCATCGGTCCAGATAACATTTTGAACAAACAGCAGATTATTTAATTTTTTTAAATATCATCTACAAAATTCTAATCTTCGATTGACATCTCCGGCACGTAAATAATGAGTTAGCCCCGCTTTGTATGGTTTATACTTATTTTTCTTTCATATTCGGGAGCAGCGGCTTTTGGGTCAGACGTCTTGTTGCAATTTCTCTTGCAGGTCATTTTGGTATGTTTTTGTATGTGGTTTGGGGAAGGACCAAATATCTATTAAATTTTCTGCTAACCGGCTGAAGGTTCTTACGTGCGGTTGTCTTCTTTCTGGATATCTTGTGAAATAAAATTCCGCGGCTAACGTCGCATTCTTATCTGATAACATATAGCATTCCATCATGTTACATTTTTCATAATTTTCGAAATTCATTGTAAAGTTTTATTCAGTTTTGTTATACTTTGACACTTAACATGCTGGTGCATCGTACCAGCACATAATGCCAGAGTTGTTATCGAATTTTTAAATACAAACTTTGGCAATTATTTGATACATTATGTTCCATCATAGTATGTATGGTTATCACCATAGCAACATTAACTTTTAAATACATACATTAGATTTAGATGGAACAAAATGAATTTTTGTTAATTATTCAATAACTATAAGAAATATACCCCACAAACTATACATATTTGTTATCAGAAGAAAATAACAAATTATTTTAAGCCATAGCCAACTATGGTTTCCATTTAAAAAAATAAAGTTACTTTTAAAATCTCGAAAATAAAAGATGGGAAAAAAAATTCTACCTACGCTACTGAATTGTTCGTAAAACGTTGCCCATCTAATGTTTTATTTATAAAACATCTCCATCTTTGATAATATGTGAGATATTCGCGATTGTCGTTTTCGCAAAATTTTCAATTTTTGCCGATAGGGCGAAAACAAAAGACGATAGCTGTTCGGAGTTTTCGGCATTAGCATTTTCTCGAAAAACGAGATCATGACATGTAAGCTACTTTTTTTCTATCTCTTTTAGTTTCGGAGATAGCCTATGCGGACATCGAAATTGGGACACC
>NW_019281403.1:11076-25823 GCF_000648695.1 Onthophagus taurus | reverse complement strand
AAAGTAAGGCTAAATGATTCATATAATTCAGTTAACGATATGTTAACGGACATTCGAAATAATCTTTTAACTAAACAATCTGAAGCAGTATTATCTGTCAAATTACATCAAATTAAGCAAGATATGAAATCTTTAGATGAATATGATACAGAAATTGAAAACCTAATGAATAATCTTACCATAACACAAGCAAACAGTGACAGAAATGCCATAAATATTTTAAAACCAATAAACGAAAAGATAGCTATAAATGCCTTTTGCAATGGTCTTAGAAGCCATGATTTGAGAATTATTGTTAAGTCCAGCAATTGTCTTAGTCTTAAGCAAATCCAATAATGGAATTTTTCATTATAATTTTAATAATATTCGAAGAAACTTTAGGGGTCAACGTAATCACCGCGGATCCAGATTTTATACGAACAACAGACAGAACACTTACAGTCAACAACCTTCTCATAATTCAATTCGAGGTCGTAACAATACTCGCGGAAATTCATTCGACACCTATCGCAATGACCGCAACACGTTTCGGGGAAATTCTCGTGGTAATTCACGCGGTAGTTTTTTACGCGGACGACCTAGTGGAAGAGGTACAAATTCAATGTATTGCGTAAATCAACAACCCGTAGACGAATTTTTTCGTGACCCACAATCCCCAATCTCAAGTACTTCACACTAATGGAATCAATTTTATTGAAGCAAAATATGGGAACCATAAAATAAAACTCATGATTGATTCAGGTGCAACTATCAGCGCAATATTTTCGGAATTTGTTTCAAATGGAATTATTGATAAATCTAAAAAAATAAAAATAAATGGCATTGCAGGTACGATATATTCTAGAGGTTCCACAACAATTTCTCTAAATTTTAATGATGTTAATATTTCCCATCCCTTTCAAGTTATTGAGACTGTTCATAATGAGATACATGGTATCTTAGGTTCCGATTTTTTCTTGAAGTATTCGGCAATAATAAATTATGAATTTTTTACGTTTTCATTTCAAACACATAACAATAAAGTTTCCATTCCTTTGCAATCAAATTATTCCGATTATACATCTATACCACCAAGGTGCGAAATTATTAAATATTTTGACGTAGATTTTAATAATGATTGCGTTATTCTTCCAAGTGAAGTATGTGAAGGTCTTTATGTGGCAGGAATTATTGTAAGACCACAACAAAATAAAATCCCAATTAGATTTTTAAATACATTGGAAAAAGAAATCAAAATTAAAAATTTTAAACCTGTTATAGAAAATTTATATAATTTTGAATCTTATAGTTTTAATCAACCAGATGTTTCTGTTGACCGTGTAGATCGACTTTTCAAATTAATTGATACTGCAGATTTAAATAAAGAGGAAAAAGTTGCAATACAAAAAATATGTGCGAAATTTGTAGATGTGTTTCATCTAGAAGGAGATACTCTGACCGTAACTAATATTTCAAAACAAAAAATCTATTTACAAAAGGATGCAAAACCATCATATGTTAAACCTTATCGCCTACCACATGCACAAAAAAGGGAAATTAGTAATCAAATCGATTAAAATGTTAAAAGATGGAATAATAGAAGAAGCTAAATCCGAATGGTCATCACCACTGTTAATTGTACCAAAAAAATCTGGGAATAATGGTGAAAAGAAATGGAGAATCGTTATCGATTATCGGTTATTAAACAAACGTATACAGGATGATAAGTTCCCTCTACCTAATATACACGAAATTTTAGATTCATTATCCGGCTCAATATATTTTACACATTTAGACCTCACACAGGGATATTATCAACTTGAATTAGAACCTAATAGTCGACCTTGCACTGCTTTTGTGACCGATAAAGGTCATTACCAAATGACAAGATTACCAATGGGATTAAAAATTAGCCCTAGTTCTTTCTCTAGAATTATTACATTAGCTATGTCAGGACTTAATTATGAGTCATGTTTCGTTTATTTGGACGACTTGATTATTTTTGGACATAATTTAGAAAATCACAATCAAAATTTAGTTAAAGTACTGCAAAGATTACGAGAGGTAAATTTAAAATTGAATCCAGCTAAGTGCGGTTTCCTACGAAAAGAGTTATTATACCTAGGACACGTTATCTCTGCAGACGGAATTTCACCAAATCCAGAAAAAATCAAGGCTATCCAGAATTATCCTGTTCCAAAACACTCGGATGAAATCAAGCGATTCATTGCACTTGCTAATTATTATAGGAGGTTTATCCCTAATTTTGCAGATATCGCTTCACCTTTGNTTTATTTATTAAATCTGTAAATTTTAGTTTCATATTTCTTTTAATATCACTCACTTTCATTGTTGTATTTAAAAGAGTACACAGATCTCAGATCAACGTTTGAAACGTTTGTTTGTAGAGTGGTTTCTTTTTTAGGTTAAGTTTGACGGTTCATTATACACTTTTGATGTAGTGTAACCGGTATTCTATGAAATAACTAGTTAAAGCATGAAATAGTTTTTTATTACATGCTTTAACTATTACAAATAGTTATTTCATGAAATAACTAGTTATTTCATGGAATACCGAATTATACAGTTTAACGGTAACATATACAACACCGAAAATAATGATTATATCATTATCATAGGAGTTCGTTCAGGAAAGGAGTTTTTTTTTTCTTATTTCAGTACGTTGTAAATATTATTACTTCTACTAATATTTGTTTTTAATTTATAGACACCATTTCTGAAGGACTACAATGTAAGTAATAATTAAAACAAAAAACAATGTATCTAATATCTTTTTTTCGCGCAATTGCGCAATTGTTGAAACTTGGTGGTTTCGCGATTGAAACAATTTTTGGGTGACGAGCATTTCTTTATCCTCTCGCAGACATACTATGTAATCATCGAAACTGATTACGTTTTTAACAATAGATGTTTTTATGCCTTTAGCTTTTTTAACTTTATCTTCCCCCTCCACTCGGCATGCGTACATCTTCGTTAAAGCTAGTAATGCGATTCGAAGGAAACATATGGTATTATAAACAAATTAAGGATGATTTTACTATCGTTTATGTAAAGGGATATCAAAAGAAATTTTTAGAAAAATATATAAATGTAAAAATTATTAACATCGAAAATGACTCTAATGTACCTAAACTAATAAAACTAATTGTTGTTGTGTTAATCATAAGAAAAAATAGATTAAGTAATTGTACTGTATATAATATAACCATTTTATATAACTTTTTAAAGGAATAAAAAAAAAGTTTCTTTAGTTTATCTACATTTTATTTTATTTTTTCTATAATTTACAAAATATTAAAACTTAACAATTAAAACAGATCTTCATTATAGTCTAAGAAAAAAAGATATTAGATACATTGTTTTTTGTTTTAATTATTACTTACATTGTAGTCCTTGAGAAATGGTGTCTATAAATTAAAAACAAATATTAGTAGAAGTAATAATATTTACAACGTACTGAAATAAGAAAAAAACTCCTTTCCTGAAGGAACTCCTATGATAATGATATAATCATTATTTTCGGTGTTGTATATGTTACCGTTAAACTGTATAATTCGGTATTCCATGAAATAACTAGTTATTTCATGAAATAACTATTTGTAATAGTTAAAGCATGTAATAAAAAACTATTTCATGCTTTAACTAGTTATTTCATAGAATACCGGTTACACTACATCAAAAGTGTATAATGAACCGTCAAACTTAACCTAAAAAAGAAACCACTCTACAAACAAACGTTTCAAACGTTGATCTGAGATCTGTGTACTCTTTTAAATACAACAATGGAAGTGAGTGATATTAAAAGAAATATGAAACTAAAATTTACAGATTTAATAAATAAAAATGAATCTAAAACAAACTGTGCCTTATTAACAAGTGAGAAATATATGAATTTAATAAGAGATGTGAAACATTCCAAAACAAAACAGAAAAAAATTCCCCGAGATTATTGGTTGCTGCAACATTACGACGTGCTTCAAATAACAGGTATATTTTGCAAAAATATTAATTTTGTATACTTATTCTAAAAGACTTCAATTCAATCTTTTCATGATTATGTATTTGTAATAACAGGTATTGAAAAATTAATTGTACCGATGCAAGAAAATGATAGTGAAGTAATCTTTTATGTTACACAAGAAGATTTGTTTGATGTGCTTTATGACATTCATCTTGCAATTGGACATGGAGGCAGAGATAGGATGATTAAAGAATTAAATAAAAAATATAAAAATATAACGCAGAAACATATAAAGAGTTTCTTAAACATCTGCGAAGCCTGTCAGCAAAAAAAGAAGAGCGAAAAGAAAGGAGTTGTGGTAAAACCGTTAATTTCACAACATTTAAATAGTCGTTGTCAGGTGGATCTTATTGATTTCCAATCCCATCCAGATGGAAATTATAAATTTATTATGGTATATCAGGATCATCTGACAAAATTTGTTGTACTAAAACCGTTAGAAACAAAGCGCGCAGATGAAGTTGCTTTGCATATACTTGAGATATTCCTCCTTTTTGGTGCTCCAAGTATATTGCAATCCGATAATGGTCGTGAGTTTTGTAATAAACTGATAGAAAGCTTACAAAAAATGTGGCCGGAACTGAAACTTGTACATGGTAAGCCGAGGCATAGCCAGAGTCAAGGGAGCGTCGAAAGGGCGAACCAAGATATTGAAAACATGCTCACCACTTGGATGCAACAAAATAATACCAATAAATGGAATAAAGGACTACAATTTGTTCAATTTATGAAAAATCGCGCCTACCATTCCGGTATTAAAAGGACACCTTACAAGGCAATGTTTGGTGTGGACCCGAAAGTTGGATTAACAACGTCTTCTTTGCCGAAAGAAATCATTTCTTCAATACAAGATGAGGAGGATTTAAAAAAACTTTTGCAAGGCATGGAGACACATGTAGAACAATCTAACGTCGACAACAACGATAAAGAAAATGTTAGCAACGCCGACAAGGATAATGAAGAAACGAATGAAGAAATTGAAGAAAGAAAATGTATAATTTGTTTGGACAATTGCTTAGAGAATTGTTGCCTTTGCACTGACTGTTTAAAACCAGTGCATTTCAGATGTACAGTAGAAACATTTAATATAGATGGCGATAGAATGGATCCAAGTCACCTATGCCTATTATGTTACAAAAGAAATTCGATTATAAATGAACGTAACGATGCTAAAGAAGGTTTATGTCAACAAGCCAAAAAAATGAAGATTACTTCTGATAAGTTACACCCCTCGGCAGATGTTGGTTCGACTGTTCGTGTCAAAATTCCCGATGTAGACCGTGGAAGAGGTGATCCAAGGTCTGTATTGGCTGTTGTACTAGAAGTCACTGACGATAATTACTATAAATTGGGCACAAGAAATGGTATAATTAATCAATTGTATGCGAGGTCTCAATTTAGCGTGTGTGATGAGAAACTTGTAACAACCGAAGAAGTTCCTTCTAAAGAGATGTCGCTGCGGACGGTGGCAATTGCTCAGTCAATTGGTACGGAGCAAGGCTTTAAAAAATGTGCTTGCACAAAAAAATGTGAAACAAAAAAATGCTTATGTAAACGAAGTAATTTATTATGTAATTCGAAATGTCATGGTAGTAATCCGTGCACAAATAAATAGAGAAAATAATAAAATAATTAAAAATTTCGTTTTATTTTAATGTGATATATTTACAATAACTTTTAATGATTATTGATCTCATGATTATTAGTTTATTTTAAAGGATATTTTTTTTTTTAATGTTCTTAGAAGTGTTTTTATTTATTTTTTTAATATTCTTAGAAGTGTTTATCTTTATTTTTTAATAAAGTTCATAACTATATTCTCAAACTGTTTTTATTTACCGACAAAAGTCACGCCGTAAAATACATATTTAAGTAATTTTTTTCCGCCATTTCATACTTTAATTTATAGAACTTCGTTGTTTTATGAAATAACTAGATATTCTATGAAATAACTAGTTAAAGTATGAAATAAATAACCCATTTTATACTTTAACTATTGTGGGTCGATATTTCATAAAATAACTAGTTATTTCATAGAATACCGGAATTATACCCTTTAGTGGTAACATATACACCATTATAAACAACATTTAAAAAATGTCCATACATATTTTTCAAGTTGTTTAGGGTATTTAACCCTGCTTGTATAATGAGGGAATAAAAAATTGAAATTGAATTGGAAAAAATAAAATAAAAAGAATCTTACGTTTGGGTTATACTGTTCACACATCGTTATAACAAATTCCCAAACTGAAATTAAAAAATAAAATAATGGTAATAATAATATTAATAATTACAAGAAAAAATAAATAAAACTTACTATTATCCAGTATTAAAACTAGTCCTCCAAAAGACTAAAGAGAAATGAACTTTTTTTTTACAGTTAGCTTAAATATCCAATGTGAATCAAAGGGATCCTCTGTGTGCGGATACCGTTACCACTTACGGTCACTAGGAATGTGCAACTTATGCACATCTTTGGTGGTCTTGTACTTATTATGAAACACATAGTTGTTATAATACAAATTATCGAAAATTTTTTTACAACTTTTTTACATCTTCCTTAGTGGATTTAGTCTTGATAAAATTAATTTAAATATAAAAACCCGTGTCAACAACAACGTGATAACAACCCCTTCTTTAGTGGTTCGAGAATGATAAATGACTTTGATAAACATATACAGTGTGTCCCCGGATAGGTGAAACGACTTTTATAAAATGTAAAATATTTTCGATATTAATTGTTATCTTTTGGGGTTCAGCCTTGCTTGGTTAAAGACTAATTTTAAACATATTTTCAAGTTTTAAAAAACATGTGAGTGTCGACACTGAAGCGAAAACTTCTTGTGCGTCAAGTAAAGTAGCTTTTCTGTTTACGGTATTGTAAAATGTGACTAAGAAATTTTATTCAGAATGAAAAGTTATAGCCATGTGCAAATTTTCGGAATCATCGGCCTACTTTAATAAAACCCATTGTTTATTATTTTCATCAATAGTACTTCACTTTATTATTAAATCTTTTGATTAAACGTTAAGAAGTACTTCTTTTAATTCCAGTATTTGCACATTTTTCACTAAATAAAGCAATAACCATATTTTTCCTCTTACAACATTGTAACTGTTAACATTGTATTTAAAAAACTCTTTAAGTTTACTAAAATACACTTTGTAAGATTAACAGGAAAGCAATTTTGTTTTTTCCATAGCAGTCTTTGTTAGAAATAAAATTGCTTGATATGGATTTTTATCAAAGTAGGTTGATCATTCCGAAAATTTGCATATGGCCATAGTTTTTCATTGTGAAGAAAACTTCTTAGTAACACTTTCACGTACTGTAAACAGAAAAGGTACTTTANTCTTCCTTAGTGGATTTAATCTTAATAAAATTAATTTAAATATAAAAACCCGTGTCAACAACGTGATAACAACCCCTTCTTTAGTGGTTCGAGAATGATAAATGACTTTGATAAACATATACAGTGTGTCCCCGGATAGGTGAAACGACTTTTATAAAATGTAAAATATTTTCGATATTAATTGTTATCTTTTGGGGTTCAGCCTTGCTTGGTTAAAGACTAATTTTAAACATATTTTCAAGTTTTAAAAAACATGTGAGTGTCGACACTGAAGCGAAAACTTCTTGTGCGTCAAGTAAAGTAGCTTTTCTGTTTACGGTATGGTAAAATGTGACTAAGAAATTTTATTCAGAATGAAAAGTTATAGCCATATGCAAATTTTCGGAATCATCGGCCTACTTTAATAAAACCCATTGTTTATTATTTTCATCAATAGTACTTCACTTTATTATTAAATCTTTTGATTAAACGTTAAGAAGTACTTTTTTTTAATTCCAGTATTTGCACATTTTTCACTAAATAAAGCAATAACCATATTTTTCCTCTTACAACATTGTAACTGTTAACATTGTATTTAAAAAACTCTTTAAGTTTACTAAAATACACTTTGTAAGATTAACAGGAAAGCAATTTTGTTTTTTCCATAGCAGTCTTTGTTAGAAATAAAATTGCTTGATATGGATTTTTATCAAAGTAGGTTGATCATTCCGAAAATTTGCATATGGCCATAGTTTTTCATTGTGAAGAAAACTTCTTAGTAACACTTTCACGTACTGTAAACAGAAAAGGTACTTTACCTACCTCAAAAAGGGTTTTTTCTCCACTGTCAAGGCTCACTTGTTTTTTTAAAAATTGTAAATATGTTCAAAATTAGTCTTTAATCAAGAAGGTCTAAACCCCAAAAATGATAATTAACCCACCTATCCGGGGGGCACACTGTAGGATTGTTTAAAAGTAATTGCATACACATTATACTTACACGTTTATGTTTACTGGATTATCTTAATTAATAAACTTTAACGATTTTACTTATAAATATTACGCAACATGACGTAATCATCAACTTGAACACCATGTTCATTCATTCGGTAATTATGATAATGACTACACCTATATCAGGGGAGGGGCTTAGGTAAACACTTAAATAATAATGATGTGAATGTTAATATTAATTTACACTTCAGTAGAAAATCCTATTTTATTGTATACATTTAACAATCTAGCGAGTGACCTTGAGATAACAAATGTGATAAACCAAGATTTCGGTAGGTATCACAATTGATAAAAGCGGTTGGTTAGATAAAACAGAACGGTTAAAGCATTCGAGAACTATCAGGGATTTTAGTTTTAGATTTATGGAATATTTGGTTCGATACAAATTAGCAAGAATTGGGTGCGTATGAACAGCGTCTTGAAATGTGAATTTATGGTGTGTTGAGTTTGAAACATTTAAATATAGATTACCTTACAAGATTCAATGAAATACAATCATTTTATAACCTCCAAGCCAAATGCTTTGTGTTCGGATGTTTGGTGGAGTGATGTTATCAGCTCAATAACTAAATAAGACTGTTTTAGCAGTTCTCACTCATACCATGTTGTTCCTGCTTGTTATAGGCGATAGGGGGTTGTAGGAGGAGAAATTTGTTGGTTTATTTTTCAATTTGAAACATCGTTAACGAGATATTTATCATTTCATAACCTCCAAGCCAAACGCTTCGTGTCCGAATGTATCAAGGCTTCGATGAAGTTCCAACACCCCTCATTCCGCACCCTGCCCCCTAGCCACCCACACCCCGAACCCCGTACCTAACCGGTTGCCTAGATGACGTCACCACCACACGATCTGGCTGCATGACGTCATCGGCTCGATAACTAAATAAGGCCCTTTTGACAGTTTTCACCCGTGCCATGTTGTTCGTGCTTTTTATAGGCGACAGGGGGTTGTAGGGGGGAATTTTTTGGTTTATTTTTCGATTTGAAGCATCGTTAACGAGATATTTACCATTTTATAACCTCCAAGCCAAATGCTTTGTGTTCGGATGTTTGGTGGAGTGATGTTATCAGCTCGATAACTAAATAAGACTGTTTTAGCAGTTCTCACTCATGCCATGTTGTTCCTGCTTGTTATAGGCGATAGGGGGTTGTAGGAGGAGAAATTTGTTGGTTTATTTTTCAATTTGAAGCATCGTTAACGAGATATTTATCATTTCATAACCTCCAAGCCAAACGCTTCGTGTCCGAATGTATCAAGGCTTCGATGAAGTTCCAACACCCCTCATTCCGCACCCTGCCCCCTAGCCACCCACACCCCGAACCCCGTACCTAACCGGTTGCCTAGATGACGTCACCACCACACGATCTGGTGGCATGACGTCATCAGCTCGATAACTAAATAAGGCCCTTTTGACAGTTTTCACCCGTGCCATGTTGTTCGTGCTTTTTATAGTCGACAGGGGGTTGTAGGGGGAAAATTTTTGGTTTATTTTTCGATTTGAAGCATCGTTAACGAGATATTTACCATTATATAACCCTCAAGCCAAACACTTTGTGTCCGGATGTAACAAGACCTCGATGAAGTACCAGCACCCGTCACTCCGCACCCTTACCCCTAGCCACCCACGCCCCGAACCCCGCACCTCAACGGTTGTCTAGATGACGTCACCACCACACGATCTGGCTGCATGACGTCATCGGCTCGATAACTAAATAAGGCTCTTTTGGCAGTTTTCACCAGTGTCATGTTNCAATCCTTCGATCCTTAAAGTTGATATCCCCCCCCATTATTCCCTCCCATATATATTGTATTATATATCGCTACCGTTTTACATTTCAGTCGACGTCTAGCGTTACGATACGTACCAACGCGATTTGATTGTTGCGATACAAGGTTTATTAAATGCCTTTAGTATAAGCGCGAACAAACCTAAAGTTCCAATTTCGTCGTCGTCGTTAGAGAAGAATACGTATCACCCGATACAACACCCTATGTTGTATCGGGTGATACGTTTCACGCAAGTACTATCTTTCTTCCGCGAAATTCTTTGTACTTTAATCGATGTTGTTATTACAAGCGTTTTCTGAATATTTTTATCATTTTGAGCATGTTTAATTTAAATTTTTAATATATGTATTAACTTTAATTTTTTGTGATTTTCTCTTCCTNGGTTACTACGTTGATTTTCAACTTTTTGAGTTTGAAATTTTCACAAGTTTATAAAACTTCATCAAATAAGGGGTTGAAGGGGGTCAATAAGACACTAAGATGGGGTTGAAGGGGGTCAATAGGGCACTAAGATGGGGTTGAAGGGGCGTCGACCGACCCTTAAGGATGCTACAGGTGGCGCCACCGTCGACCAATCCTTCGATCCTTAAAGTAGATATCCCCTCCCATTATTCCCTCCTATATATATTGTATTATATATCGCTACCGTTTTACATTTCAGTCGACATCTAGCGTTACGATACGTACCAACGCGATTTGATTGTTGCGATACAAGGTTTATTAAATGCCTTAAGTATAAGCGCGAACAAACCTAAAGTTCCAATTTCGTCGTCGTCGTCGTCGTCGTCGTTAGAGAAGAATACGCAAGTACTATCTTATTTCCGCTGAAATTCTATGTACTTTAATCGATGTTGTTGTTATTACAAGCGTTTTCTGTATATTTTTATCATTTTGAGCATGTTTAATTTAAATTTTTAATATATGTATTAACTTTAATTTTTTGCGATTTTCTCTTCCTCCTCCTCCTCCTACCCTCAATCAGTAATAGAGAACCTATTTTAAGGTAAGTATTATTATTAATATTATTTCACGGGGGAGCAACTTCCGCTGATAAGCATACAGCGTTGACGTCATCGTCGTCGTATTTGTCATCGCTCCACATCGTCATCTCTACTTGACCGTTAGGGTACTAGAGCGTTACCCCCTATCGTAGGGGGATGCTTGGGGTTGAAGGGGGATCATTAGGGCGCTAAGATGGGGTTGAAGGGGCGTCGACCGATCCTTAAGGATGCTACAGGTGGCGCCACCGTCGACCTATCCTTAAGGAGCGGGGGGGGGCAACATTCGATCCTTAATGATGCTACAGGTGGCGTCACCGTCGACCGATCCTTAAGGACCAGGGGGAGCTGGAGAATGCTGCGCTCTGATTGGTTGAATTTAAAATGTGGGCGTGGCCACACCCCCTCGAAAGGGGTAATGGTGGGGATAAAATGTGATTTCGAACCCCAATGTTAAATCTTATGGGAGTTTGATTTAGAACGCACATAGCTATACTACTAGTCTTCGACCGTTCTGGATTAGTCTTCGACAGTCTTCAAGAGTCTTTAGCCGTCATCAACCGTCTTCAAG
Organism: Onthophagus taurus; assembly: GCF_000648695.1. Taxonomy (NCBI): domain Eukaryota; kingdom Metazoa; phylum Arthropoda; class Insecta; order Coleoptera; family Scarabaeidae; genus Onthophagus; species Onthophagus taurus. Next base: position 14,092 of record NW_019281403.1, on the reverse strand, counting down.
AAGTTCGCCAGACTTCACCGAAAAATCTCCGAGTTTTGGAAATAACCGAGTTTCATCGTAAGTTTCTTTTTGGTGGTGNCATCGTCATCTCTACTTGACCGTTAGGGTACTAGAGCGTTACCCCCTATCGTAGGGGGATGCTTGGGGTTGAAGGGGGGTCATTAGGGCGCTAAGATGGGGTTGAAGGGGTTGAAGAGCGTCGACCGATCCTTAAGGATGCTACAGGTGGCGCCACCGTCGACCGATCCTTCGATCCTTAAGGAGCAGGGGGAGCAATATTCTATCCTTAAGGATGCTACAGGTGGCGTCACCGTCGACCGATCCTTCGATCCTTAAGGAGCAGGGAGAGCTGGAGAATGCTGCGCTCTGATTGGTTGAATTTAAAATGTGGGCGTGGCCACACCCCCTCGAAAGGGGGTAGTGGTGGGGATAAAATGTGATTTCGAACCCCAATGTTAAATCTTATGGGATTTTGATTTAGAACGCACATAGCTATACTNGGGAGCAACCTTCGATCCTTAAGGATGCTACAGGTGGCGTCACCGTCGACCGATCCTTCGATCCTTAAGGAGCAGGGGGAGCTGGTGAATGCTGCGCTCTGATTGGTTGACTCATTCAAATTTATTAGATAATGCTGCGCTCTGATTGGTTGAATTTAAAATGTGGGCGTGGCCACACCCTCGAAAGGGGGTAGTGGTGGGGATAAAAAGTACTTTTCAACCCTAATGTTAAATCTTATGGGATTTTGATTTAGAACGCACATAGCTATACTACTCGCGCGGTTTACGTTTGACACGTTCGGTTTCTAAAACTGATTATGAGTTACGCGATACAATGCTTTCCTCGCCGGGCGGAAGTGTCAACTTACACAATCGACGCGGCGCATCGCCAAGGTGGTGAAGTGCAATGCACCTCGCCGGCGAAGTGTAAAGTTACATAGCGGCTGCAAAAATGCTGAGCAATGGAATAATTGACCTAAATGAAATGCTATATATAATTAATATTAAGGAAGTAAAAAAAATAATACAAATTATAAAATTGTTTTAATGCATTTTCATTAATAAAAATTATGTACGTGAAAAAAAAATACATTTAAATAAAAGACGGAAAAGGTTTAAATAATACAATTTCATTTTCCCAATTAACCCAATTTAAATATATTGAAACATTTTAATATAAAAATTACAAACACATATGCATCTTGAAAGTTTATACACAATTAAATATATATACAAAATTTAACAATCGGTAAAATTAACAAATATAGTATTTGCATTACGATAAACATGCCAATAGTTATAATTGTAATAACAATCGTTAATATATTCAAAATCATTAACATTAATATGTCAACAACTAATTTAGCTGATTCATTATCAAGAAAGTATCCATTAACTTTTAGGAAATCTTTAAATTTTCGATGATCTTCAAAGTCTTCATCACTACCAACATACAGAATATCACCCTTGCGATAAACTCTCCATATGGTATTTTCAAATTCACAAAACTGTACAAATTGCGAATCATTTATTTTATCACCATCGATGTCTCATATGTCTACAAGTACCAAATCGACCTGGGTAATTTCTTCTGGGAAATCGGTATTTAAACACTGCTTCAGTTTAAGCCGAAAGTCAGTNTTCAAGTTGATGATTACGTCATGTTGGGTAATATTTATAAGTAAAATCGTTAAAGTTTATCAATTAAGATAATCCAGTAAACATAAACGTGTAAGTATAATGTGTATGCAATTACTTTTAAACAATTCTACAGTGTTCCCCCGGATAGGTGAAACGACTCTTATAAAAGGTAAATTTTTTTCGATATTAATTATCATTTTTGGGGTTTAGACCTTCTTGATTAAAGACTAATTTTGAACATATTTACAATTTAAAAAAAAAAACAAGTGAGCCTTGACAGTGGAGAAAAATACCCTTTTTGAGGTAGGTAAAGTACCTTTTCTGTTTACAGTACGTGAAAGTGTTACTAAGAAGTTTTCTTCACAATGAAAAACTATGGCATATGCAAATTTTCGGAATGATCAACCTACCCCCTACGATAGGGGGTAACGCTCTATTACCCTAACGGTCAAGTAGAGATGACTATTTGGAGCGATGACAAATACGACGACGATGACGTCAACGCCGTATGCTTATCAGCGGAAGTTGCTCCCCCTTGAAATAATGTTAATAATAATAATAATACTTACCTTAAAATAGGTTCTCTATTACTGATTGAGGGTAGGAGGAGGAGGAGGAAGAGAAAATCGCAAAAAATTAAAGTTAATACATATATTAAAAATTTAAATTAAACATACTCAAAAAATGATACTATTTTCTACTTAACCTACTTAAATATATTTAAACGTTATTCGAAATAGTGGTAAAATGACCCCAAGCCAATGTTTTAATACCATCGGCATCGATACATCGCTTTGAATCATGTGGGGAAAGGGCCAATTTGTTTTGTAAAACGGTAAAAACCGTGTGGTTAAAACTTCTAAATAATAACTGTTTTCTAGACACGATGGAATTTGAATGTAAACAGTCGAAATAATTTTGAAATGAAAGCTTTTGTTTAACCACAGCTTTCCTAATACCTTTAGATTTTTTAGTAACCCGCCCATCAGCAACCCGATTTGCGTACACCTTCGATCTTAAGCCAATAAATTCGACCATTACGTTTCCGCAATTTTCATCCTTCATCTTACCTAAAACCGCTTTATTTTGCAAGGGGATGTCAAACCGATTATCGGGACTGTAGTTAGATGTATCAAATTTATCTAAATTTAATTTAACATCGTTATACACATCGTCAGACTTAATTAGTACGGTGAAACTGTCGGTATCCATGTAACACAACTGAACGTCCTCGCCGTATTTAGGTTTTAAAAAATCATAATAAAAATCGTACATTAATAATTTTGAGAGTTCTAAAACTGTAAAACCAACGTATAGAGGTTTATCGTAAACGATATGAAGACGCTCCATTTGAATTGCCGAAAACGTTTCTGTGA